>VYZR01011632.1:22200-39889 GCA_013400675.1 Oxylabes madagascariensis | reverse complement strand
CACCTCTGAGGTCACCTCCTTTTCTCCTGCTGAAACAACTCCAGCTCCCTTGGCTGCTCCTCACAGGACTACCTTCTGGACCCTTCACCATCTCTGTTGTTATCTCTGGACATGCTCCAGCCCCTCAATGTTTTCTTGTAGTGAGTGGCCCAAAACTGGACACAGGATTAGAGATGGAGCCTCGTTACTGCTGAGAATGGAGGGACAATCCCTGCCCTGGTCCTGCTGGCCACACTGTTTCTGATACAGGCCAGGCTGCCATTGGCTTCTTGGCCAGCTGGGCTCATGCTGGATCAAGTTCAGCTGCTGTCAAGCAGCACCCTGAGGTCCTTTTCCACTGGGCAGCTTTCCAGACACTCTGTCCTCAGCCTGTAGCACTGCCTGTGGTTGTTGTGACCCAAGTGCAAGAGGTGGCACTTTGCCTTGTTGAACCTCATACTGCTGGTGTCAGCCCATCTATCTCAGCCTGTCCAGATCCTTCTGCAGAGCCTTCCTGCCCTCCAGAAGATGATCACAGATTGGTTTAGGTTGGAAGGGACCTTAATGATCATTACATTTCAACCTGTTGTCCCTTCTCCCTTCCATGAACAGAGATGCCACCCACTACATCAGTCTCTGGACGGTTTTCCTAATTTCTGTTGGCTAATTGCTGAAGAAGTGAAATTTGCTTGTTTGATGTTTGGAGCCCAAAAAGATGGTGATCTAATGAGAATAACTGACAGCAGGTATTATGTTTTAACTGATACCAAGTGTTATATTTGTATTGTTATAATTCTGTTCTCCCCATTTAGTGGGCAGAATGGTGAGAAACAAGTCATTGCATCCAATAGATCTTTTTGGTTAATTCATATTGAGTGACAGAGTCCTTCAATTAGCCAGTGCTAGTTTGGAAATCAATTACTTGGAAAGGTGTATATAACATCTTGCCTAATGCACCATGTCTCATATCATCTGCTTACAGCCAGGTTCGAGCACTTTACACTGCAGTAAATGTGCCATCCCATAAATAAAATTTTAGTGGATGGATAAGGAATAAAGATGCATGAGCTTTGCTGTAGTACTGAGGGAAATATCAACAGGGCAGTAAAAAATGAAGATATAAATTTATCTGGTACTTCCCTGACACTGATTTGCAGACACATATGCACACAGGAGAATTGTCTCAGTGACCTCTGCTTGACAATGATAATATGGTAGTAATTGACTTTTCACTATTGTGTAGCTATTAGAACAAAAATGGACATACTTCCAGGAGCAAATTTATCATCTGTTATAGCTCCATCAGAAATTCTTTCAGGTATTTTCTACCATAATTCAGCTCTGGAGCCTAATTCTTTTTTGTAATTAGCAATTATGGTACATATTGAAAAATAGCGCATGGAGTAGGCAAATTGATGTGAAACAAACGTGTATCATTCACAACAAGTTCCTTGAAACCTACTATTTCTGGTTTTCTTTTTCATAAGATGGACAAGTGAGTCTACTTTAAATAAAATGACTCCTTGGCAACAGTGACCCAAGAGGTCTGCAAGTCTGCATAGCAAGCAATCTCGACAGCTTGATTATTTGTTATAAGAACAGCTCTGAAACATTTAATCTATAGAGCGTGTTATGATTTCAGCTGAGAAATTTCATCTTCAATATTCCTGACTAAACTAAAGTGAGAGGCGGGCAACTGCAAGTCACTCATTAGTACCCACACCATGGTTTAATGCTTGTTAGAGGAGAATAACAAATGTAGAAGGGTTCATTTTCCCCCTCGCATGGGAAATGCGATTCAAGAGTGTATTTTTTAGCCTGCTCAGAAGCATGCAAAAATAATGTTCATTAGCATTAGGGAAGATACAGATGCTGTGTGAGAAAAGGATATAGCGATGATCATTGATTCTGGCAGAAGACTTCAGGAGCTCTCTTTGAAGTCTGACAACAGGAATCTGTGCCCAGATTTGCCAGGCTTTAATCTGTGACAATTAAATTAGGGGATAATGAAAAAGATGGTGCTGTCTTCATTCTTAGTTGAATTAATGATTTCTGCATTGTGGGGAATGCTTACCTTTCTGTCTGGTCGTTACAGAACTTCTGTTCCATCAAACTTTGATTGTAATACTGGATTTTAAAGCCCTCAAAGCACTTATAGTTCTTCTTTCCTGTGACTCCACTGTTACTTCTGCAGACCATCTAATGCACACTTTGGAAATGCTACAGGGATTTACATTAATGTAACTAATCCAAGGGTGCATGGACGAGACGCAAGCACCAGCCATCCTTGCAGAGGGAGAAGGACCTTGCAGTCCAGGAGGTGCAGCCAGACATGCAGGGGGCAGCTTTGGGTGGTGGGGAGGGTGTTGGTGGTATGATGTCACCCCTCTCCATCCTTGTACTGCCTAGCTCATTTCTCTGTCACATCTCTACACACTGAGCTTTGCTTCTGCCTAAAGCTACCCACAGCCAGTGCCTGCACATCTCCTGCACGCCTGCATGGCTCCTGCGGCTGAACCGGGTTCACGTGACCTGTTATAAAACCATGTTATTGTCTAGTTTAAAAATGACATACTTTAAAAATGCCCCAGAGCAGCTCAAATTTTTCCTTCTGGAGAGCTCTTGAAATAAGATTTACAACACTCCAATTTAAAAATCATGCAGTTTAGTAAAAAGAAACTACTATTTTCTTCAGTGACAGCTGGATAACATATTGCCAGAGGTACAGAACTAATAGTAGTTTAGAGTTTATTAATATTTGTCCTCAATTTTTTATACTTTTAACATTTCATCATATCCCAAGGCCTCACCTATGCCCCTCAAGCAATATTTACCTATCATTACAGTCAGCATTTAGAATGTATGATGTGACAACTAATATTTATATAAATGGTACAATAAAGAATAGAGTTCAAAGTTCCCTGAGTTGATCAAGAAATCTCTGTGTAAAATATAATGTGAACCTTGAAATTCCTGGAGAGAAGGTGAATGCTCCAGTGGTCAGGCATTTTGTTTCAAAAAGTCCATTGTACTTTGTCTACAAAGAAAAATCTGCTTATTTTTCATTATTTCTTCTAAGTATGGAAGAAAGTGAACATGTTTATTCTTGAATATAGAATGACAAGTCATGTAAACTTGGAAAAGAAAGAGTTGTGTTACCTCAAGATGAATTGCTGCTGAGGGAAGAAGCCACACACCATTGCAGCTTTTGGAACAGTTTCACATTTGGAAATGCATTAAACTTTATTAAACTTTCAACATATTTTAAATGCTTCAATCCAGTTGTACTCTGTCTAGGCAGGATACATCTGTTGTAACTCAAGCATCTGAACGTCAGACATCTAAGTTTGACTTAGTCACCCAAACTCCCTTTCATAGTCAAAGGACAGAGGCAAGCACCTGCAGGGAGTACTTCATCTCATCCTCGTGCTGGGGTCTAGCACGAGGTCAGACCAACTGCCCCAGGGGAGTGACAGGGTCTCATCAACTATTACAAGATAAGCTCCAAGTGACCAGCTCTACCTTAGATCTTTCAAACATCCTGAATTAAGTGGGACAACTGCTAAAACAGAAAGGTCCCCCCAAGACTGTTGATGACAGAATACTCACACCCATTTACAGAGCAGAAGGTTTCAGGCTGGTTCCCGTAAAAAAGATGAAGTATGCAACATGCACCAGATTTATATGAGTGACTTCTTTTGCCAAATTTATTGTATCATATTTGCCTGGGTCTCTGTAAGTCTTCAAGGGGGCGAAAGGATGCCAAACTTCTTGAGGTCTGATTAGTTTCAGCAATGCAGAGCCTTTATGGGGATGCTGCAGATTGACTCTGAGAAGAAAACAAGACTAAATTGCTCTGTTCACTGTGTTAATTAATTAAGGCTATCCGGCAAGGTAGGGTGCCTGCCTTTTTATTTTCATCCCAGTTTCAAAAAGAAGCCAAGACAAAAATGAGGCAGAGAATTAGCCTGAAAAAGAAGTTGTCATGGTGTAGGCAGGCATTTCAGCTACACATATTTGTGTACCATAACAGTTCTGAATTTGCTGAAGTTGAACGTGGCATGTTATAGTGCTTCCACTGATAATTGCCTTGTGCCCTAACAGAAAATGAGAACTACTCTCTTTGGCAATATGAAAGATAAATGTTTACAATATTTTTTCCCACCTATTTTAATAGAACTATTCAAATATTTAATAAGTTATTCTATTTTCATTCCTAATGTATTTTTCTGTTTTGGACTTTCCTGCCAGCCTTTTGTGGTGTTTTTGACTGTCTCAGCTGCTTGTTAGCATGAGACAGACACCTGAATTCCACCTTGAGAAAAGCCTTTGCTGTTCTCTTCTTTGCTTTGTGTATTCTTGTCACCCTTCCCCAGCTCTGGTGGAGCCTAGTGATAGAATCAAACTCCGTGTCACGCAACAGTTACCTCAGCCTAACACAGAGAAACCTGTCAGTATCCCAACAAGATTAACTACTGATTGTGTCTGATCTCAGGCAAGAGCCTGGAGTGAGCCACATGCAGTTACCTGCTCTGCAGGCTGTGTAGTGTGCTCCTCTGCAGTGCTACAGACTAAAAGGGCCAGAGAAATGCCAAGTGGCTAGCCAGGGAGATAGACTCTCCTGAAACAGACTTGTTAATGAGCCAGTTAAATGCAGGAGCTCTCATTCAACAAAGAGGCTTTTCTATATCCAAGAAGGGAAAAAGCCCTGCTATTCTATTTAAAAGAGTGGTCAGAATGCCTTCTGGCAAGGAAGAAATAGTGTGAACTGCAAGATGACAGATGAAACTGGTCTGGACCCCTCAAAGAGTTCAAGTGAAGACTGAACCCAGAAGATAATATGATAATGAAAGAGAGGTGAGCTGATCTTGAAGGAGACATGATCTGAACATAAGGAAGACAGGCAATGGGGGCAGCTCTCTGATGGGATTCCCCCAGAGAAGCTATGCACCCCCAGTGAGATGCCTTGGGGGTGTCCCAGAAGATGCACCTGACGGTGTCATGCACAATGTCTGGAGTCCTGGATGAACTTGTCAGGTCTGGGGACTGATGGATGTCTACCCAACGCAGCCCCATAACTTCCTATTGAATTTTATCCATTGCCTGTTCCATACCCATTTGTAACCGTGTTGCCTGTTTTGGATGCTATGAATAAATGACTGTATTTGCCTTTTATTTTAACCTGGCTGAAGTTAAGTGTGATTTCAGGTAACAGGATTGCAAGTCACTCTTTCCTCAAAGATACAGTGAGTCTGTGAACGAGGATCTGGTTTGGATGACAGGTCACTCCTGCTATCTTTTTCTCTGCCATCTCAAATGATGAGTCTCTGTGTGGGGTATCGGTTCAAACAGAGGCAACGAACCATGTTGTAATCAATATGATGTTCTGGAATGGAATTTCAGTCTTCCTCTTTTGATTTTTTTATAAACTTAGGAAATTAGAAGCGCAGACCGTGTTATAGGGAAAGAATATTAGTAAAGTACTGCATTAAGCAACCAAAACTTAGTATCAAAGACATAGTTCTGTACATACACATAATACTGACCAAAGAAAAGATCCTTTCAAAACTCTCTGTTGCCTCAAGATGTCTCCAGTATATTTTATTGGTTTATCATTGGTAGAGGCCTTTCAAGACATCTTCATACTGCCTAATGATTCATGCAAAACACAATCCCATTTTATTATTGATTCTGGGACAGTTACCTACAAACTCAACACCAGATCCTCAGTGGATGTAAATCATCATAGTCACTATGAAGGTCAACAAAGTAGAAACAGTTTGTGAATTTATCATAGGAATAATAAGATAATTCAGGTTGGAAGGGACCTCAGGAAGTTTCCAGGCCCACCTCCTGCCCAAAGCGGGGACAGATTTGAGGTCAGGCTGCTCATGGCTTTGTTTTGAAAAATTCAAACAAGGAGACAGCCCAGCCTCTTGGAGCAACTGGCTCCACTACCTAGCTGTCCTTATATCCAATCCAAACCTCCTTTTTTTCGCCTTAGGCCTCTTTACTGATCCCCTTGTCCTGCATTTGAATCACAACAACCCCATGCAGTGCTACAGGCTTGCGGAAGATAGCTGAAAAGTCACTCAGTGGACAAGGACCTAGAAATGCTAGTCAACAGCCGGCAGAAAAGGGCCCAGTGTGTGCCCAGGTGGCCAAGAAGGCCAATGATAGCCTGGCCTGTATCAGCAGTAGTGTGGCCAGAAGGACCAGGGCAGGGATTGTCCCCCCATTCTCCGCAGTAACGAGGCCTCACCTCTAATCCTGTGTCCAGTTTTGGGCCACTCACTGCAAGAAAAACATTGAGGGGCTGGAGCACGTCCAGAGATAGCAACAGAGATGGTGAAGGGTCTGGAGCACAAGTCCTGTGAGGGGCAGCTGACGGAGCTGGATTTGTTTAGGCAGGAGAAAAGGAGGTGACCTCAGAGGTGACCTCAGAGGTGACCTCAGAGGTGACCTTATTGCTCTCTGCTACCACCTGAAAGGAGGTTGTCTGTCTTTTCTCTCAAGTAAGGATAAGAGGAAATAGCCTCAAGTTGCACCAGGGGAAGACTACATTGGATATGAGAAAATATTCTTCATCAGAAGAGTTGTCAGACATTGAAACAGGCTGCCCAGGAAAGCAGTTGAATCACCAACCCTGGAGGTATTTAGAAGACATATAAATGTGGCACTTGGGGACATGGTTAATAGGGATCTTTAAGTGATTTGTTAATGGTTGGACTCAATGCTCTTAAGGGTCTTTTACAACCAAACAATTCTATGATTCTGTGATTGTTTCTCACCCTCCAGCCTTGTGATGCTGTGAAATGCCAGGTTTTGGCTTCTTCATAGCCTCTCCTAGATGCTGGCCAGCTGTTAGGTCTCCTCAAAGCTGTCTCTCCTGCAGATTGAGCAAGTCCAAATCTCTCCTGCTCCACAGCTGATGCACAAGCATTGCATCTCCCTCTGCTTTCTCACCCAAAGGTGAGAAAATAAACCTCATGCTACCCTGGATGAGCAGAGCTCAGCCCACCACACATCCCACTGGTGTCAGAAGCCTTTTGAGGAGTGGATCTTGCAGCATCCACTGAGTGAATCTGGTTCCTATACTTGGGCTTACGATTGTGTACAGGTCTTAAAAGTTCTGGGTGTTTTAATGATAGCACTATCTTTGTCTCTCCTTTATTTGAGAGTGAGACAGGCTGTACTATCTCTCTAGATTGTGCTAGCTCTCATTTTCAGCTAAGTGCACTGTGCTGTGGTGTCATTTTTCAAACAAAGCCAAAAGACTTGCTCTATCAGGCGCGATTTTGATTTCTTGCTTTACCCACTCCCATCTCCCTCCTCCCTGCAACAAGATGAAAACATCAATATCTGTTTTGGGCTCCCAAGGTATGACATAATGTCAATGGAATTTGTTTTTAATCTGGGTGACTAACGGTTATCTGACAATTCAAGTAATATTTCTCCACATCCATCTGTCAAACTCCAGCAAATGCACGGGGGGAGACAGTGTCAGGTTTAGCAGCCAGGCAAGCCCATTAACACCCTGAGACTGCAACTTGGACTCCCTGAAACACATGATTTTCCCCATGCCTGTCCTGTGCTGCCCTTTTCATTTTTTATTTATGTAAAATTATAACTCTTCTGTTTGAAAGTCATCTTCTTTTATTTCTGAGGCTGTTTCCTACAGTGAGTCAGGTCAGGCGAACTATTATTAGGACCATGTTTATTTATAATGGGTAGTTTAGCATTAAGCAACGAGTTGTGACAGGCTGTGCATTTCTGGAGGACGATGGCAGGCTCGGGGTGCCTGCGCAGGCACGATGCCAAAGGCGGAGGGCTCCTGCCACCCCAGCCAGCCTCCAGACATGCTGAGCCGCCAGCGGCTCCCTGCCGCTACGAAATGGAGCGTTGAGAGCAAAATGAGGACACACCGGAGCCGGCGCTGGTGCTGGGGACATGGGCAGCGCGCGATGGATGTCCCCCTGGCAGTGCCATCCCTGCTTCGCTGTGGGCCCTGGTGAAGGGCAGCTCACAGGTGGGACTGGTGAAATGCAGAACAATGTCCACATGCGGAATTACACTGCCCCAGGTTTTTCCAGGTGGCCTCTTTTTCACACCCTGTGTGCCTTCCCTGACACCATGAGTTTATTGCCCCCTCTCTATGTGGCTCTGCTGTATTCCATGGAGTTTCCTGACTCTACAGCAGCACTTTCAAAATAATTAAGCTATTTATTAATTTTTGTTTTATTCCATCTTCCCTGACATCTTCAGATCCCACAAGCCTGACCAGAGCGCCTGCCGAAGACTGTAGAATGTGGAGGAGACAGGCACATTCCTGCAGTGACACCCAAACCAGAGCAGCAAGGAGGGCCAAGGGCCATGGAGACCCTTCCCTTTAGCAGAAGGTTAGGCAGATGTAATTCACCACTTTTCTGTCACACTATGGAGCAGCCTGTGCAACCCACCTCAGTTTCCCTTGGAAGAAAATTCTGCTTTGTTTTGCCATCTTTCCTCTGGTCCTGTACCCTGATGGAGAGCTTGTGCTAGTTGAGTAACTCTGTGCAGAAATGTATCAGGTTCGGGCACATAATTTCCCCCCTCTCCCTCCCATGGACCTGAGTGTCCACCTGCAGCTGGTGTGGGAAGGCATCTGGTTTAGCATGATGAATTCTGCTGCTGAAGGCCCAGACAGACACACGCTGCTGAATGTGTCCTTAGGAAAGATGGGACCCCCCACACTGGCAGGGGTAGGATGCAGGTGTTGAGGCCTTGACCCATGGCCTGTCTCTTGCCAAAAGCAAGCCCACACAGCGTAATTGCAGCTGCGGAGGTTTTCATCTCTCCTCTTAGCTGACTCCAGTACCTCCTTTACTTCCCTGTGAATGTGAGCAGTGGCAAGGAATGTGGTACTGGGGATTGGTGAGGGGATAATCTCCTGGGTTTTTTCCTTTTTCTAGTAAATCTTCACCTGCACTTTTCTTCTTACCTGTGCGTTTGCATTTGTTTGACTTCAGTCCTCATTTTGTTGAGGAGATGGTGAACCTACTTGAATGTTTATCATCCAGCAAATCCAAGAGGACATCTGTGCTTTTGCATCCATCTCCAAGTGAGAAGCTGTGACCATGGCTGTCAGGAGATCCACATCCAAATCAGCTACCAAGGAGCTAAATCCAGCAGCTCTTATTCAGTTCTTAGCTTGGCAAAACCCCAATGAAGATAAGGAGAATTTTAACTGATTGAGGATGTCAGGTTCCAATAATGAGCATGGCTGTAGTTCCTGAAATGCGTGTGCATGAATTTGCTCAAGAGTATATTGCAGAGGTGTTTCTGACATTTGGCAACATTAATATTTAAACTTTCCTGTGTTATTTTTACTAAAGGAATTAGAAATTAGCATGCCATGATCATAATGGAGGAGCTGAAAATAAAGAACCAGATTGTGCCCTCAATCCCCATGCCCAATTCCCATGGATGTCATGGGAAATTGTGTGCACACGCCTCTGAGGGCAAAATTTGGCCCAGCACACCTCTTTCTGTGATGTCCATGCTACGCTCGCTGCTGCCAACAAGAGAGGAGTGCAGGCCTAAATTGTTTAGTGCCCAAGCCACCTGCTGTATTTTTCTTGCTGCATTTTTCTTTTCTTTTTCAAAATGATTGGAACTGTAATTCTTCCAGCGGCTACAGCAGATGTCTTTGCAGACAAATCCTGCACCCCTCTGTTGGCAGAAGGGCAGTGAATTGCCTACAAGGTGTGTCTCTGGCAGGCCAGCCTATGGGAGTCTGTACCAACAGGCTCCACCTGCTTCTGGTGGGATTGCAGAGGTGTCACTGGGACTGCCTTGGGGCAAGGACATGGGTTCCATGACCTCTTGTTATTCATTGCAATTTAGTCTGTGATAAATTGTTGCATCTTTTCTGCCCTTGAGCCAGGACCTGGTGGACTTGGCATGTGTTAAATGTTATCCTAATGAAGGATGCTTTCCTGAGCCAAGATTTTTAGTTCTAATGTTTTTTTACTCTACAAGACCTCTGAAGAATGGTTAGTTACACCACATTTATAATGATGATTAAAAATAAGAAAAGGGGAAGCTTCTGATTTAAGAATTGCTCAAAAGATAGGGTAGGGATGTTTCATTGAAAAATAGTTGAGTTTTTACTTTGCTCCTCCAAAATACTCAGAAGTAAGCCAGTCCTAAAAATGGCTTGATTCATCAGCAACAGAGTACTCTCATGTAGCAAACTCTAAAAAAAGTGTCAGCTGTGACAAGACTATATGCGCTATATATATGCTTTAAAAGTGAGTGGTAGCAGACATTTTGAAACACCATGTTGTGATCCAGCAAATTATACAAATACAAGTCTTCAGCATTCAGGCAAGGCGTCTAACTCAAACCGTGATGAGGTTTGAACAACTGCTTGCCCACTGACTTTGTTGATGTCTGTCCTGCTCCAGGTACTTGGAAGGACAACTTTCAAGCAGTGTCCCACCGGGTTACTGCTGTGAACTGCAAAGAGCTGTGCTGGCCCACAGTCTTACTCCCTCTGTTGCCTCCAGCTGCTAAATTTCAGTAAAAGAAACACACTAAATACTTTCCTAATAATATTTACTCATGAAAGTAGTGCTTTCATTGTAGTTGTTACAGGGATCAGATGCCACTACAACTAGAAGGGGGATACTTCTGGGAAGACGTGGTCTGTTACATATCTTGCTTTGAATGTGATCTGCCCTATGAAAATGTTTGGAGAGGGTCTTCTATGTGCTGCATATTCATAGCTGATTGGTTTTTCCTATACTTCCACTTTGAGACAGTGGATTTTCAGAAGAATGGACGTGCAGTTTATAGCTCTTCCCAAATGAAGAACACGTAAACTTCAGTCTCTATCCCAACAAAGACATAGCCCATCCCTAGGCATTTCTGAAAGTTTAGGATTTCAGGCACACAAAAACCCACCAGAAGAAAATATCCAACTTTCTTGGTCCACAGTTAAGTCAGGCAATCGGTGAAACCAAAGATAAAAAGCACTGGCAGCAGATTTATGCACCTGCTGGCATAGCAGGAGAGAAGAATTAATGCTGAAAGTAGTGAAAAGGAAACCATTACACAGGATTCAGTACACTGTACTTTAGGAATCAGTGTTGATAAGAGGCTTTCAGAGCTCTGGGACAGCATTTCTGGCATCATTATTAAACATTCTATATGAAATAGTTATGGCAGACTGGGGAAGAGTGGGTCAGGGGTTGCAAATCTTGCTGTCAGTTCTAAGGCCTTGCTCCTGCTCTCAGTAAAGGGAAGGGGACATCTCCTGAGGCACATCGGAGAAAATATATGACTTGACACTTTAAAAATTAAGCCTCCTGGAACTGCTGTGTCGATTATTATCCCAGAGACAGCTTAAGTGATTTGCCTACAGACACACAGTGAATTGGGGTTGAGCCAGGAATAGAAGATAGGGCTCCCAGCTTCTGTTCTTTTTCTTTTACCAACCAGGCACATCCCCAGATGTACAGTGTAATCCACATGGACAAAAATCCAAAATCCAAAATCAAAGATTTATCTCACTTCCTAGCACAGCTGTAGAAAGCTCTGCAGCACAGACATAAAGACAAATCTTATTGCCCCAAGTAAGCAGTGTAACTCACAGATTCCAAGGGAGTCGCTCACCTGATGAATTATTGTCTTCTCAATACCAAATAACTTAAATCCCTACAACATCAATGCCCATCATGAGAAGACGAGACTGCATGGTAGCCCAAATTATGTGCCTGGGATTAGAGCCTTGAGCAATTTTATCTAAATCTATTATATAAAATTACAGTTGTGTGTTACTAATGCTTCACTCATTAATGTGCAAAGGCAAATAACTTTGCTGCAGCTCTTGGTATCACCTGTCTACGCAGGGAGGAGAGGTTAAATACAGAACAGACCATACTTTTAAGAAGATTAATACATACAACAGGGATAGTAGCAGGCTTCTGCTGGATCTAATCTGGCATCTGACCGGGACAGAGAGAGAGAAGGAAACTCTAAGCCAGTTAAAGTACTGGATTATTGATGACAGAGGATTCACAGCTGATATGGGAGCTGGAAAGGGCAGGTAGTAGGGATGAAATGCAGGGCAGAGCACATAGCAAAAAGGAGGTAGAAGATACTATATTTTACAGGGAAAGTCTAAAAAAGTGTGAAAGACTACTGAGCAAGGAGAGAAGGACTCAAATATATCCTTGCTTCCTCTCTAAAATTGTGTCTTACACACCAAGGAAAAAAAAGTCACATCAAACTACTGTCAAGGGACTTGGACAAATAAATGATCTGAGAAGATGTGTAGGGTAAAAAGGCTTCCAAGACCTCCTTGATTTGCTCTGCACAGACAAACACAGAATGGAGAATAACAATTTAAATCACTGATAATTACTGAAAGTCTGTCTGAGACTTCCATGTAGATAATGTTATCGTGCTTGACAGGCAGCTGAAGTGGGCTGGGTAGGGCAGACCCTCTGCAGCACAGCTGGCTAATCACGATAACCCTTGACAGATACTTTTTAATGACTGATATTTGAAGGAAAATGACTTTGTAAAGTTCTGGAGCAATGTTTAACAAGGACATATAGGAGTAGGTTTCTTTTTGTTTGCTTGCTTGTTTCCAAAGGAGGATGCTTCAGGCACTGAGAAGGGCTCCAAGGTATCAGGAGTAAGTGATGGCTTTGAGGTGAGAAGGGGAAACCAATTCCTTCCACCGACAAGAAAATTTGAGATAGCAAAATGGCAAATTCACAGTTGGGAAGCACTTATTAGGGCTTTCCTATTACACCTGACAGCCTGGGTAGAGTTATTAATAAAACTCTTCTAATGTATTTCTAAGAATTAAAATCAATGCACTTACAGTATTTCTGCCCTGGTATAGAGTTTGCTGAAGCCAGCAGTACCACTGCTTCTTACCTCTGCAATTTCTTCTTGTACCTTCTCTGTCTGTCTCCTAGGTCATGGCCAGTTCTGCCTGAGCTGACATGTCTGCTCCAGGTGGCTGCTATTTTAGCTAGGTTATTCTCTTCATTTGGGGTGTGACTAGGACAACTTGCCTGTAGCAATGTGTTAAGACATCATACTATACTCTGGATCATGATTAAGTTACAGTAAAATTACAGACTGTCTAGAAGAAAATGAGCTATCTCAGCTCTGAATATTGCAGAATACATTATCTCATAGATTTATTTATTTTAATATTGCCTGTTTAAAATTCTGTGTGACTCTCTAAGCTGTCTATAGGAACTAGTTTAAATCAGAAAGGAAAAAAAATCTGTTGTGTTATATTTGGACTTAGAATTTGCAAAATGAGACAGGATTTTGATAAACTTAGTTTTGTTGGAACAGTAGATACTGCTAATAGTTGATACATCAAACTAAGTTAAAGAAACTAAAATCTAAATGGCTTGAAAACCTAATTTCCATTTTCGTGACAACTTTGTCAATGTACAACCTGTTACTGATTTTCTTGCAGGAATGTATTGGCTATGTAGGTACTACAATTTAAGAGCAACTCATTTTCTTTTATCTTAAATCAATTTCTAATCAACTTAGCCCAGCAGAAATAAACTAGGTTTAAATGTTTAAGTGTTTATTGAACAACCACATTTCTACTCATTTGGCTATACTGATTTAAATTGAGACCTTTAGTTAAACTGTCCCAAAGATACATGCAGGTAAGGGTCTCTTGGCAGCGATTGCAGCGAGGTGAGTCTGGGGCAGTGTGTGCTGATAAAAAAAGAGACAGGGACTGAGCATGACTCTCAGTCATGAACACTACTTGATTGCTGGCTTGCTCCCTGGTCTGATCCTGAGCTGTTCCAACTGGGGAACAGGTCAGCCCCAGAATTTGTCCCCAAAATCAGTAGAGATAAGAAAGAACCAGGTTTTGACTCCTCTACCCTACACAGACCTCTTTGAGGCTCGCACACGCCCCATCCTACAGCCCATTGGTCCTCTCTTGGTCAGAAGTAGACACAAAGCCTTTGTGGCTGGATCTTGATCAAGGAGGGGGCTGGGACCTCCAGGGCAAAGGCAACACAAATCAAATAATGGCAAGAAGAGCAAAATCAAAATTCTCTCCTGACTTTTGATGGATAGGCATGTGCAAGTTCATTCAGGTGCACTTAGTAATCTTGTCTTGTTGGTTAGAAAAATCTGACGACATTTGCTGAGCATCTGCACTGAGCACTTAATTGCCCTGGTTAGTCAATGTCTGTTGCCTACCACCTAGTAGCAAAAGAATTTCTTAAAAAATGAACTTTTCTTCTATGCTTTTAACAAATGAAAAAAAGTATCACTCTTGTCTTTGTATCAGAAAAGAGCAGGTGTAAAGGGTCACCCCTGGCCTGGCTCTTCCCCCTGGGCTCAGAGGTAGCCCCCTTGGTCTCACATTGCCTTGCAGGTTTGAGGGAGAAAGATAGAAGTAATGCAATCTGCACAGTGAGGAAGGGGTTCAGTGCCTGCACTCAGTCCATGTCCCTCTTACTCAGATGTCCAGACACCGCTTCTGAGTGCCAGCAGGGCTCAGAAGGTCCACAGCACCCCAGGAGTCACCATGTTCCTGGTGCCAGGAAAACGTGCAAGCATGGCTGGGATGTGCAGGGTTCACTCACAGCAGTTTGGCTGTCTGTTCCTACAAATATTGACTCCCTGTCACCAGCAACAGGAGTACTGGGAAAGGCTAAATCAAATCTTTATTATCTTCCCAATCCTCAAGAGAGCAGACAAGAAATATGAGTCAGTAGGAATCAAATCAAGTATGTAAGAATTTGGGTAGATATAACCAAAATATAGTGTTTCAAGCTTCAGTCAGGTTGCAAGGATACAATTTTACTTGGGAAGTGCACAAGAGCCATCCCTATAATTTTCTCCTCTTCAAGCGATGGAAATACCTAGAAAAGGAAAAAAAACCTCTCAACCCTGAGAGAAAGATGGAAACCAGATGCCAAGCTCTCTAGCCCCAGTTTGCTTGGTCACTGCCAATTTTGGGTGGCATTTTGTATGCACCAGGGAGGTCAGCTTATACCTCAGTCTATGCCCACACATCCTTGGGGAACTTTGAAATAGCAGAGATAATGTCAGCCCAGTTACCATATGCTTTCAGTCTGCCCAGGCAATGATTGTATAATAATCCCTAACAGAAAACTGAAGACGAGATTTCAAGTGGCTGCCAGAAAACAGTTTTTCACTTGGAGTGGCAACTCTGAATAAGGAAGCATCTGGCACATTTGATCAGACAAAGAAAATTAGGTCACTCAGAAAAATATTTGATGCTCTTCCTGAGGAACATAATACTAAAAATGCATCTATCTAGAATGGCTGTATTCTCCTCTTCGGCACTGTTTCTCATATTGTGATGTGTTGTATTGTTCTGAGTAACGGCACTATATTTAGTATCTGTTAAATAGTAGAATAAAGATTATATAACTGATCATTTTCTCTTTGCTAGTAATAGGAGTTTAAAATCAAAGAGGGTTTTGTTGGCAATGGGTTTCAAAAAAAATTCAAGGCAGGACAACTGCTTTTGTGCAATTGACTGCTGGATGTTTTCTGTGAGGTTTTTTAAAAAAGTTGTGTTGAATGAAAAAGTAAATGATCTTTTTTTGAAACATTTTTTCTTCTGTTGGTTTTAAGAACATCCCATTTTTCATCATTCCTGAGCAGTCAGTGGAGTGACACTTCACCAAAAAGATCTCAGAGATGGAGGAGTACATTCCTAAATGCCCCTTGTCAGGGAGAGGAGGGGATGAGGATTGCAGGGAGGGTCATGGCAGGAGCCTCGCCTCGCAGAAGGGACAGAGTTAAGGGTATGATCCTTTGCAAGGCGAGGACTAGTATTTCTGCTGACTATTCTTGCCTGGCAGTCATATGCCTTCCCTACCTCAGCAAAATACCTTCTTCAGGTTGAAACAGCAGATACTGCTCTGAGTGTTCAAAATGATTGGGGAAATAAATCCAAAACAACACCGGTATAAGTAGTGTTGAGGTGCTTTGATTACTTCAGTGAAGGGAAGAGCCAGAAGCTGAAAAGTCCAAGCAATTGCATTAGTAACATGAAGGCATGCAGTGGGACAGGGGCTTGGGCTACTGCTTAATCCTGGGGCACGGGTTATGTTTTGCAGCAGCCAGCAGTTCAGGGGATCAGCCCAAGCATTTCAGATAGCTGGCTAGAAATGAGCTGGTGCTGACTCTAGCACTGTTAATCAGCACTTGGGTGGCACGGCTAGCTGGAGAGTAGGCCTCCTTTGTGGCTTACAGTCTAATTGCTCATGGAAAAAAAACACATCTCCAGCATTCTTGCTTCATTTACTTAATTTCCAAGAATCCATCCTCAAAGGAAGTTTTAAAGGCAAAAACCTGGTTAATTAATGTAGATTTTTCCAGCTTCCTAGAACCAGGAATGAAAGCAGTGACCACAGTTTTCAGACCCTACGAACTGAAATCTGATTTAATACATAAAGACATGGTTGTTCCTGCATTAATCTTTCCAGATGGTAAATGAATCAGCTTGTGGTATTTTCATTTGATTGTAAAGAGGTAACCAAAAAGGAGTTCCATGCTGCCATCTCAGCCTCATTTGTGGTAGTGTGGTACCGTGGCTGGTTTAGTCGCATCAAATCTATGATCCTTCAAACACTGTCTAAAGAACTGAAGTATTTATATGATATGCATAAAATCTGGTCTTGCTTTTAAAAATATTTTAAACACAGATGTGAATGTATCCTTACTTCCTGGCATATTTGGTCTTACAAATTTTATCAGCAGATGAAAGAAAGTTTAATAAGGTAAAAAGCTTGCCCCAGGTCAAGTGGCACGTTAATTCGGAAGTGGAATTAGGCTTCAGGAGGTTTCTGCCACTTAATCATAAACTCAGTTCATTGGTCCTGCCTCTTTACAGATTCTCTCATTCAGTCTTTAGTTTTACAAGGGTTTAACTGCCCTCATAAATCATAAATGCAAAAGTTTTAAGAGGCTTATTTAATTCAACAGGCTCAGAATGGAGCTTTAGCCTGAAAAGGTGCTTTTGAGAATACACAAATTCGAAGCATCTAGTGTAAAAGGTGGTTGAACAAATGGGATGGTCTCAGTTTCCCAGAATCTATCCCATCCTGCCCAGCCTGGAGGAGCTGCTTTTTTTTCCTCTCTTCTTCAGGCTAACCACTACTTTTTCACTCCAGATGAGTTATTTCACTCTTTAGATTGTAAAACTGCGTAAATGGGTAAACATTTGCTTTAGTCTGTTCTACTGTCAGATCCAGTCCACACCAGAGGGAGCTTGCCAGGGTGGTATGTCAGCATACAAACTTTTGATACAAAGTCTATTGACAAACCCACAATTTTTACCCCTGGGAGCTGTAGAAGGAGTGGAGCTGGGTCAGCTGGCTCATTGGTCAGGTTCAAAGGGTGAAGTGAATGGGATGACATCTGACTGGTGACCTGTCACCTGTGGGGTTCCACAGGGCTCCATCTTGCACCCCCTGCTATTCAACATCTTCATAGAGGACTTGGGTGCAGGACTGGAGGGGATACGAAGTAACCCTTTCCTGTGATACTAAATTGGGTGGAACAGCTGACTCCCTCCAAGGCAAAGAGAATCTGCAGAGAGACAGGGACAAATTAGAGGGCTGGGCAATCACCAACCACATGAAATTTAACAATGAAAGGAGCTGGATCCTGCTCCCAGGGAGGG
>VYZR01011632.1:4932-21323 GCA_013400675.1 Oxylabes madagascariensis | reverse complement strand
TCCAGTCCACACCAGAGGGAGCTTGCCAGGGTGGTATGTCAGCATACAAACTTTTGATACAAAGTCTATTGACAAACCCACAATTTTTACCCCTGGGAGCTGTAGAAGGAGTGGAGCTGGGTCAGCTGGCTCATTGGTCAGGTTCAAAGGGTGAAGTGAATGGGATGACATCTGACTGGTGACCTGTCACCTGTGGGGTTCCACAGGGCTCCATCTTGCACCCCCTGCTATTCAACATCTTCATAGAGGACTTGGGTGCAGGACTGGAGGGGATACGAAGTAACCCTTTCCTGTGATACTAAATTGGGTGGAACAGCTNAGAACAGCATGAAGCTGTGTCAGGCGAGGTTTGGATCAGATATTAGAAGAAGGTTTTTCACCCAGAGGGTGGTTGGGCACTGGAACAGGCTCCCCAAGGAAGCTGTCACAGCACCAAGCCTGACAGAATTCGAGACGCGTTTAGACAATGCTCTCAGACACATCTTGGGGATAATTCTGTGCCGGACCAGGAGTTGGACATTGATGATCCTTGTGGGTTCCTTCCAACTCAGGATGTTCTATGATTCTGTGAGTGCTCCCATTTCCACTCGAGGGTTGTGAAAGGAGGGCACTGAGCCCCTCAGAGGAGTGCAGGATGGATCTCCCAATAGGGAAGTAAATATTCATGATTTTTATTATTATTTATATTTTATCGCAAGGCTGTCCTTAACCAGGAATTTCTACTAATAGCCGTTCCTGTTGCAAGCTTTGGACAGAATCCTTTTATTTTGCAGCAACTCCAAGAGAATACATCACTGAAAGAAAATGCATTTTATTCCTTATTCAGTGTTGCATAGAAATGTTTCACTTCTTTCCTCTATTGACCAGAAACCCGCCAAAAAAACAAGTTCAGGGAGCAGATGTCAGCTAATCCCAAAGTCTGTGCTAAGAACACGATGGCAACTCACGGAGAGTTCAACAGAATCTAAATGTCTTGCTGGTTTGGTACGAGATTATGCTTCGAGCAGATAAGCCCCTGCATTTTAACTTGGGAGCTCAAAAGGGATAAATAACATTTCTGGAGCCAGCCAGCCAACAAATGAAATTTCTTAGCACAATGTAATCTTGCTATGGGGGTTTTCTCAGGCATGTGTTTCCCATTGGGTGTTGTTACACTGCTGTGTGTATAGGGCTTATCTCCAAGCAAAGGTGGTAATGCTCAGCCATTGATACCCCACGACTTATTGAAGTTGTAAGATGGATGAAGACGGATTAGTTGAGGCATTTGATTCATAGCTGATACTTTTTAAATAAGTTCAAGGATGTGACATCACTATTTGTCATAAGTGTTCTTGTTGTGGTAGGGTGTGTACATGGCAGGAGGGGAGAGGAGCTGTCATCATGTAGATAAGCCAGAGAACTCTAAATCATTAGCAATGAATAATTCACTGCGCAGAAGAAAATAACAAGCGATGTCAGGCAATGGAATAGTGCTAGTTCACTTACATCTCTTTCTGTGCCTCTGATGAAAGGTTTTTAACCCTGATTATACCCTGTCTTAACCATGAGATTTGCTTTCTGTAGGGATGCTCAGCTCCAGGCAAGAAATAAGGATGTTCCCAAATCCAGTAACTGGGTCAAATCTAATTATCATAGATAATTTGCACATTTCATTTATGGTAAAGGGAAATGTGTCTCAAGGTAGGTGAATCCAGTTTGGTTTGACAAAGACAGACTAAAATAGCTTCTAAACAGAAAGAAAAAGGTCTTTCTGCTAGACCCAATTACTGAAATGAGAAGACAATATTAAAACCTTCATTCCAAAACAATTTCAGCAATAAAATTAATCAAAGCTGTGACAGACAGTAAATCCCCCTGAATTTCCAGTGTCCAAAACCTGGAGTTCCCCTCTTGTCTGAAATGCTGAAAATTCAACATGCATCACAGCTGAAGATGAAATGGGGATTTCTTACGTTTTTTTGCGGGACAATAATACAGGCTTTTTCCTGGTGAATTTAACCATCTATCCCACTTGGATGTAGCCTTCAGTTAGGACAAGATTAAAACATTGACAAGAAGTAATTTTTACATGTAATCTAGTAATCAAAGCATTTCAATGTTCTATTTTGAAACAAAAGTAAAAATAGTTTTTTGAAATTGAGCGTTCTGTATTGTTGAGGGAAAAAATAAATTAGTTGCCATCTCTAAATAGACTTGATAAAGTAATACAACTCTAGAGAACATTATTGGTTTTGTTAAATCAGCATTTCTGTTTGGAAAAGAGTTTTGCTGTATTTTACAAGTTCTGTATACCACCCGAAGTTGGAGGTTAGATGACCGTTCATCAATGTCTCTTTTGCACGCTACATTGTCTTAAGTCCAGCCCAGCCAGATGTGAAAATAATATAGTAACTTTCAATCAATAAAATCGTCTAAAACGGTGGGTTTTTTACAGTAGGAAGTTTATTTCTGTACAGAATTGGTTTCTTTAAGTGACTTTTCTGGAGTACATGTTTGTTCCCTCTCTATCTCCTTTTTATCTCTGTTCAGCTAAATAATAAATTTTAAATCCCTCATAAAAATGTACACAGCTGTAATGACTGGGAATTTTATGGCATTTTTAGCACTCAATATGATCAAGTTGCTTTACAGAAGATATCCTGTGCTCTTGAATAAGCAAAATGCAACATACATTCATAAATATTCCTAAATTTACTATGCTGTGTGTGCTGTATTTCTGAAAAATTACATGGATCTGGAATATTAGATGTGGAAATGCTTTATGCACAAAGGGTCTATGTGTAGGTGTTTGGACCCAGGTGCTTGGTGAGAGCTGGCTTAATCAATATGTCTATATGTTTCCCTCCGCTTCATTTTTTCACTGTAAGGTATTAATTCCCTAGCATACAGCTGTGATGGAAGTGTTCAAAAGTCAAGTGCTGTAATTCATAATAGAGGCTTTTTGAAAAGAAAGGAAAAAGAGGGGGAGAAAGGGAAAGGAAAGCAAGGCAAGGCAAGACAGTGGAGATAAAAATTACATATTGTTTCATAAGGGATGGATGGAGCTGTTGAAAAATCAAAGAAATTGAGGGAAAGCTTTTTGGTTTGGTTTTGTTGATGTTACAAAGAAGGCTAAATCTGGAAGAATATTTCTTTACTTTTACCTAAGATTCCAAGGATGTTCAGATGCTCTACTTCAGCTTCAGTCCAATTTTAATACCTCAGGGTAATTTGTACCTCCTGACTTCTTCCTTTCTTTCTTTAAAAAACAAGCGGAAAGGCAGCTGGGCATGCTGTCATGCCAGAAGTCTCAGAAGGTATCAACTCTTTCATTAATTACTTCTTTGCTCTCCCTCTGCTTTATGTTAAAAACAGCCTAGTTGAGTATGTAGAAGTTGCGTCGGCTTCAGTGAAAACGTACTTGTGAGACCCTTTAAACTGTCAGGTTACATCACGTAAACTGAAGGGATCATATTCAAACAATTGTAAAACTATTTTCTTGCCCGAAAGAGCACACCATGATGCCATTTAGCTGGAACCTGAAGCTATGGGTATCCTGCTGTGGTATCATGTGCAGCGAGCGCATGTGATTGTTCTCCTGAGGCATTTGTTACATGCATCTTGTTAACCCTAGTTCAGTCAAAATAACTGCCTTCACTGCTGCTTGACCTATTTTAGCATAATTTACCCCCGAATGTGGTGCATTTCTGTTGCAGTAAGTTATTCTGCTGGCATTAATACCATGGGAACTTAAAATGGAACCATAAGGGTTTGAAAATATCAATCTTATTAGTTCAACAGTTTGGTTTCAGTAATTTATGCATCTTTCAGAACTGACCTAATACTTAAATGTACATAAAAGAGCAAGCAATAATCAGTCCCAGACTTCTCCTCGTAACAAGCCAGGCTTTTCCCAGGTTTAGGAAAATGGAACATATTTAAGAGTTTTCTAAGCCTTGTTAATAGCTGCATCTATAGGACTTGTAAAAGTGCTAAAAGTGTGAGGAGGATTTACTGCCATTCCTGCAACAGCCAGAATAGAGTTACAGAATTGAGTGCTAAGGGTAAGATCCAAATCACTTCCTTACTGTCTGTGTTGAGGCTGAGGCACAATTCAGACATCCGTTCAGAAAGCGCCCAAATCCCAGCAGACACTCCTGGCTGGCCTAGAACCTCACTGGGCAGCTGCTGCTGTGATCTGGCTCTGTTGCTTGCATAGGACAGCCCCTGGTACCCAAGGGTCCAGCAGGTACCCAAGCCCGCAGCATGTACACAGAGTTCAGCTTGAAGAGCTGTAGCAGTGAAGGGCACACCTGCATAGACAGCCAGAGAAAGTAGCCAATAAAAAAATCTCAAGGAAAAAAAGTTTGAATCCTCTAACTCCAGTATTAAGGCTTACCACCATGCTGAAGAGGAAGCAGAGAAAACATAAGAGAGAAGTGCTGTGCTGGCTGACTCGTGTGTAAGGGCTGCTGTACTAAAAAGGGGCAGAAAGAAGGTCCCAGACCCAGACCCACTTCAAGAATGTTTCTGATTTTGGCTGGCAACTGTTGCATGAAAAAAGCTTGAAGGCTGCAAAGATCAAGAACCTCCCAGCTGAGAGCCATAACCAATTAATTGCACCTCCCCAGCTCCTAGAAGATGATGGAGAGCAGCTGTACCTGCAACGTCCAATCCCTGGTTACCTGTTCAGCTCACCCCGCCAGCTCCTCTGACTGGAAAAGGCATAAAGTCTTGGGTTTTGCATGAGCACAAACTCATCACGGTCCTGCTCAGAGGCATATGGCAGCACCAGGACTTAGCAGTGCCTTTCAGGTAAGGGGGTACTGTATAGTCCAGGTTCTGCAAGGTGAAGGGGGTGGGTTATCAGTTAAGAACTCGGCCCCTGAGCTATAGAGGAGGGGTCTCTAAATCATCATTAGTGTCTCAGCAACTCTGTCTTTAACAAAGAAGGTTTCTGGAGAGCCTTTATGCCTCAGTTACCTTTCCCACTTCCAGAGTCAAGTGCCTCACTATCAGACTGGTAACAGTACCTCTCCTGGGGCCAGGCAACTATTGCTGAGACATCACAAAGTCTCAGCTTGACAGTTAAAGTACAGATCTGCGTCACACACTAAAATCTGATTGAGGAATGTGCTTTTTAACTAATAAAACTGCTGTGTGCTTAAGGTTAGACTCATACTTATAGATGTTGCTGAAATGGGGTCAAAGAATATAGCTCTCACTCCTTGCTTCAGGAATTGTTGTACAGTAAGTTATTGTGACCTAAATATTGTGGCCTCTGCTGACACTTCATGTGATAAGGCAAAATCCTTTTTAGAAATTTTAAGGGTGACATATTCAGTGGTGGGGAGAGACAGGAGACAGAGTTAGCCAGTACTGGGACTATTCCTTCCTTCCCTTGGGCTTAAATTATCATGACATAACTTAAAGTTTGGGCTTGCAGCCTTCTAGCAAGGGGTGTAAATTCTGGATTTTCACCTGCAGTCTCCTGTGTGAGCTGTGTGACTGACAGGAATGCCTACAACACATATTTTCAGGTGCAGCAAAGGCCTCATGGTCTCAAATGCACATCCTCAGAAGTGAAGGTCCATCCCAGCCCAGGTTCAGATGAGGGAGAAGGAACCAGAGCAGTGCCCAGCAAACTACACCGCACAAGGGATCTGCAGGAACTTTACATGAAGTCGAACTTCACTTCCCTTGTCAGCCTGCTCTGAGTGACTCACTGAAGGTGCTGAACAGACTAACGAGTGGGAGGATGAAACAGGGTGGGGGGGAGAGGAAGAAAGGGAGACAGGCAGTAAGATGAAACTAGGAACACTGATACATGACCAAAAAAAAAAAAGAAGACAGGCTGTTTTTTAGAAAGTTGCACTACTCCTTCCACTAGTCCTTTTCCAACTCTGATGTGAATGGCATAGAATCCAACATTTCCAAGATTTGAAGAAGAAAAAAGAAGTATGAATAGCTAAACTGGGATGATATCACTTTTAACCTGATAGTTATGATGAAACTCCAGGGGTTTGATTTATTCAGCTGTCACTTACTGCTCATCTCAAGCATAGCAGAGGACATGTTGGAATTGCAACCTTTATTTAGGGTTTGTTAGCATGATTCAATTTTTTACTGGCCTTCTGGGAGTTATTTTTCATCTTTAGGTGGTTATCACTGCTAAGAGGAAAAGGGACTNTTTTTTTTTTTTTTTTTTTTTGCTAGCTCCTACTGCAAGGTCGTTATTAAGCAAATGGTAACTTGAGTTTGCTGGGGTATGTGCTGGGATGTCCCCTGACCTGTGATGGAAGGTACTGCAGTCTGGTTTTTTTAGAGGATCAGAGCTATAGGGCAGAAGTGACTCCTTCAGGCATCTCTCCTTTGAAGATACTGCAGAAGAGAAACTAATGCTTAACACCAAACCAAATTTTTTACTGTTATTGAAGACAGGTATTTTGCTTACAGGACTGTGATTAGCACAGGGACACGCAGTGTCTCTAAAGACCAAAAGTCATGCTTATTACTTTCCCTGGAGAGGCTCCCTGTATCCTACCCTGCCTGTGTTCCCCTCATCCTTTCCCCAACCCATCTTACTTTCAGTCTCGCCTGGATCTCCTGAGACCTGTTTCTCATCAGAGCCTCTGAGTTTGCCAAACTCTGCATTGGTGGTGTGATGTATACAAACAAAGATTTATTCGAGATAATTGTCTTCATTTAAGGAGTAATTTGAGATTTATGTCCTGATGACCATAAATAAAAGGCCACAGAGTCTATGGTCTGGACACGGTACTCGTGCCCCTGGATGAACCTGGGGGGATTGCTGTCTCCAGTGAGCCTCCCGCGAGACAGGCAGCCAGGATCGTCAAGTGGCTTTTCCGTCCAAAGAAAGGCTGACGTGAAGGTGCATCAAAGAAAACAATGAATGCCTCCTGCTCTGACCTACACATTTCATTCTGAGAGACTCAAATGCATCTGCTAGAACACTTGGAACAACTGTTATCTTTTAGAAATGAAAAGTCATTTCTCCAGGGAATAACATGGGGTGGGGTGGGGGGGACCCTGTAGTGGCTTGCTAGGGTGCAGAACATTTAAACTCTGCTGTATTGATTGTAGTTTATGATTGAATGTAATCATTACTGTGTCTATATTTTTCTGTTTCAATGAAACCATCAGGCAGTGAGTCACGCTGTGCATGTAACCCGGAGGAAAGTGCAAAGAGGCTGCTGAGGAGTAGCAGTACAAAAATACCATTGGCATCTTTTCCCTAGGAGAGCAGGGCTCTGGACAATTTCCAGTCTATTGCTGTTTTTCTTTTACATGCATTCGCTGCTAAAATGTGTAGTAGAATTGAGGACATGGTGGTGAGTAAAGAGTCTTCTCGCACATGCTGTTCCATAATTAAAGAACAGCTATAATAGAAATCCTGCTTTTTTTTTTTTTTGCGCATTAATGAGCTCAAATTCTTATAGGCATTAAAAGGGCATATGCTTTTCTTCTAATTTAGAGATTAAAAAAATCTCACAGCAGATCAAGAGGAAGGCTGCAGTTTGAACTCTTTAGTGAAAGAAGATGCACTGTCATTAGCAACAAAACAATTCTAATTAGCCTGGTCCTGGATTTGTGGTAACACATGCCAAAAGGATAGTAATTTGAAGAATGGGAGATATTATACTCTTGGTTTAGTACAGAGTGTTCAACTCCATAAGAAATGAGCACCCTTCAAAATATTTTAATTGCAGTTTTTAATTACCTGGATTTTAGACAACGTTTTTGTTGTTGGGTTTGGTTTGGTTTTTTGCTACTGAAGATACTAAAATATAATTTGGGAATTCTTTCCTCTTCCCTAGAATTTGGCTTCTTTCAGTCCCATTTGTGGATGGAGCATATTTTTATTAAGCTAAAGAGAAAAAAGTCATCCTTATTAGCAATGCCTCATTGCATTAGAAATCAGGGTCTGTGGCTATCAACCTGTGGAGACACAGTGGGAAGACATGATAGCAATTTGATTCAGCTGTGCCAGGCACTGAGTAAAGATTACGCACTCAGACAGGAACCCTGTCTCAGAGCACAAGTGAAGAACGCCATCCTAACTGCACAGAGCATGGTCGTGCCAGTGTGTGAGCAACGGCAGCAGAGCCTTTCTTTCGTGGTTTGAAATATCAGTTCTGTTGAGTTAAAAAACAGAGGGAGTTTTGAAAGAGTTTCCCACAAACCTCATCTCTGGGACATGATGCATGCCAAAACCATCCCAGCAACTGCATGCTGCAGCACAGTCGCTTGCCTTCTGCCCCAGCGGAGCCTGGAAGGATTTTAAAGAGAAATGCTAATTGCAAGACAGGGTAACTTCATGCCGGAGCTGGCTAACATGTAAGTCCCAATTTCTCATCCCCCTGCTTGCCGGCTTATATCTGATGTGGTTAATGGAAAGCAGACGCAAGGCTACGTTAATGGCGCCCTGCAGTGCTGTTTCTGGGCCTCCCATCCCCAACTTCCCAGTTGAGGGGATGTTTTAGAATCATAGAATCACAGACCAATTGCATGTGTGGGTTGGAAGAAAACTTACAGATTATTTAGCGACAACCCCCCTACCATGGTCAGGGGCACCTTCCACTAGACCAGGTTGCTCAAAGCCCCATCTTGAACTGGCCTTTAACACTTTCAGGGATGAGGTATCCACAGCCTCTCTGGGCAACCTGTTCCAGGGTCTTACCATTCTCACAGCAAAAAATGTCTTCCTATTATCCAGTCCAAACCTTCCCTCTTCCAGTTTAAAGCCATTCTCCCATGTCCAATCACTACATGCCCTTGTACAAAGTACTTCTCCAGCTCTCTTGCAGGCCCCTTCAGGTGCTGGAAGGTGTATAAGGTCTCCCTGCACCTTTCTCTTCTCCAGGCTAAGCAGCTCAAAATCTCTCAGCCTTTTCTTTGTAGGAGAGGTGCTCCAATCCTCTGATCATCTTTGTGGCCTCCTCTGGACTCTCTCCAAGAGATACACCTCCTTCTTATGCTGGGGACCCCAGGGCTAGGAAGCAGAGGATGAGATTTGTGCATGTGCTCATGGCCATGGTGCCAAACCCTCACACTTCCCTCCTGCACTGCCCTGTTAAATGACACTCTGGATGGCAGGAGGAGGCACCACTGGAGAGCACCTGCCTGCTGAGGTGTGTGGTGCACAGGGCCCCATGAGCCAGCATGTCTGTTGTGTACCTCTGTGTGGTGGCCCTGGCCACTGCCACCCCTCATGGGTGTCCAGCCCACCCCTCCTGACACCTGGAACCCAGCACAGTCCTGCAAGGGGGCTACACGAGCTGCAGGGAATGCAGGAAGGGCAAGATTCTCACCAAGGCATCCCAGGCTTCGACTTCATAGCTAAGTCAGGGTTTAATTTCTTCTTTTTCAAAGAAAAGAGAAAAGAATCTCTAGTCCTAGGGGCATCTTCAGGAGGAGCAGGCGCTCAGGAGTCCCTGCAGGTTGATGGAGCCTCTTTAAATATTTAATTTCTCTTGAGGTGTGATATGTTTTTCTATCTCCTGGGAGTCTATTAATTTGTGCCTTTTTTTTTCCTGAGGGACGCTTTACTCTTCTGGCTTTTAAGTCCATTTTTGGTATTCTGTCACATATTGGTGTGTACTCTAAAGGGATCTTGTCTATTGGAGACAAAACAGACTCTGCAAGTCTAGCAGGGGTAGCACTGCTGGTGTTTCACATGATTTGCTTTGGTGGGGGTCTTCTCCATGTTGCTGAGAAGGATACACTCAGACAACCTAAGCAGGGATTAGGTTTTCACCCTCTTTATTCCAGCCGGGCAATGAAAGGTGGCATTTTGGCACGATGTGTGGTTAAATCAGATGATATGAATTGGAAACAGAGGTAAACATGAGGAATTATTTTAGAAAATTACGAGATGAGAAGGAGATCCTTCAAAATAAGGATCTCTTTCTTAATGACTGTGAAAAAAAAGACAGCCAGTCACTGACAGCTGAGAAAAAGACTTTGATACAGTGGTTTTGCAGAAAAAGGGGCTGGGTTTTTGATAGCAACATCTTGCTAGGTTGTTGAATCCTATGTTGCATGGGAACAGCATGAAACAGAAACACAAGCACAGAAATCAGAGAAGTTGCTTAAAAATGAATGGTGAAATGTTTCTTGTTCTTTATGCTGGGGCAAAAGTACATTTCATATCTGTCACATGTGCCACTAACCCCAGGGGTGGCCCAGGCAACCTCCCACTGCCACCAGCTTCCTCCCTGTCCAGGCTGGCAGTCAGAAACCTTGTTCTTCTGCCAGTACACAGAACACATTTGAGCTACTTGTCATTGCGATGGCAGAAACCCCAGAATGTCAGCATAGAAGTAATTTTTTTCTCCGTGGAATTGTATTTTAAAGAGATTTTTGAAAATTACTAGAAAAACACTTCCACCTTGAAGAAACAAATTAATGGTGGTAGTAGTCTACATACTTACACAGACAGCTGTTACCTATTTTATTAGTCAGTGCTTGGATCTCGGAATCAAAATCTGAAATTCATCAACATTGGCGACACCCTATACAGCATCTTCCCAAGAAATGAATACTTCTGACCATAAGCATTTTGAAGCGACTTTGATACTGGCATTAAGTTTCTCTTCAGAATTATTTATTTGGGAGGAGATTTCACAAAACTCCTTCCTTTGTTAAATAGCAATGTAACATATCAAAACACAGGCATTTGGATCTAATTAACAATAGCAAGATTTTTCTTCATGACGAAAACAGAGAACCACTTTGGCCCATGCTGTGGGTCTTGCAGATGGGTTAGTTGTTAGGAAATAATTTCTAGCATCTTCCTGTCTTTGCGTTTTTATTTTGTGTACTGTCTTCTGGCAAAGCACCATACAGGGTAGCCTTTAAGCCTTTTCAAAATACAGGCAAATGCTCTTTTTTTTCCTGATGTTGCGTACTAAATTATAACGAGGAGCTATTTCATTTTCCACTCATTTGTCTCAGAGAAATAAACAGTAAAAAATCAGAAGTAATTCATAATCTTCAGACAACGTTATACTTAATATGAGGGAAAATATTTTCCATCTATGTTCCTGCCATGCAGTTCTTCCAAAGAGCACTTGGTCTGTAACTCTGATGTTGCAGTAAAGCCTAACTTTCAGGAAATCTGAGGTGATCAGGAAAATATTCTGGAAAGTATAGTCATGTACCCCAGAATATTAATTTTTCTACTAGAATAGTAAAATACATCCAAAGCTGGGAGTCCATAGTTTCCAGCTATGCATCTTTGACATGTGTCTGGATTCGTGGGCATACGTGTACGTAGGCTTTTGGTTCCCCTTTAATGCTGAATTTCCTGACAGGTAGATGGACAATGAGTACTCCTATCTCCAGGTGCTTTGATACATGTGCTACAGAGATATTTCAGTAATTTAAGTGGGGGCTAATTTTCAAATGCCTCACACAAACTGAGAATTTTTGCAAGTCTACTCAGCATCCTCAGCCGTGAGAAGAGTGGTTGAAAGCTGAACTAGCTGCATGGACAAATCACCAGTGAGGCTGGGAGCACGTCCTTCTAAAAACACTTCCCTGGTTGAAAACAGGGCAACCGGGTCTGGCACCGCTGCGCACCAGAACATTGGAAGCGTGTCAGGGATCTGCTGAACTCCCTCTTCCCACTCTTGAAAGTTCTCTGTTGAGAGAGGAGTCAATGGCCTCTGTTGCATCTCTTCTCTGCGACTGAAGTCCAGTGGCAAATACTGCTGCCCTTCAGCTAGACATGACCTCCTTATCTGCTCCTGGAGTCAGCTCTCTGAGCAGATGCCTTTTTGCCCTTATATCAGGGATACGACACTTTCTACAGGATTGGCTTTTTCATTTAAATATTCCTCAGTGCTCCTCTAAAATGCATATTCATTTCTCTTACCTTATGGAAGGAAAGTTTGGCCCCTTTTCTTTATCACTTAGAAAGATTAAATTAGCTTCTCAGATGATAGTAGACAAGATATACTTCATATTCCAGGAGCAATCTAACTACAAGACCTGAACTGAGCAAGAGTAATTCAATTGACTCTACTCAAGCTGCACTAATTTACACCAACTATGAATTAATCTTTTCTTGTGAAATATGTCGAGGACTGACCTTGCAGTATCCAACTGGCTGAATTAATTCTGGGCAGCACCTCACCCTCATGTAGAAGTCCTTTTTAGGAAATTAGCCAAAACTTTTGCATTTTCACTTTTAAAGGATAAGTCATAGGGCAGCACTGTAAGAAAGATGACAGCAGAATTAGGCCAATCTCTTACACAATCCACATACTAACTACATTTATCTATGATACAGATGATGACACACAGTATTTTCCACAGAATTTTTCTTTCTTCTCCTTTCTTGTTCCTGTCATTTCACGGTGTTTTTTATTCTCATTTCTGTACAAAAGCCTACTCTGTACACTTTATTAATGTGAATTACCACAGAAGATGAAAGATCCAGATGGCTGCATGAAGACTGTGAATCTGTAAGAGAGATCTTTGCATCTTCTTCTTAAGCCACCCATTTTTTGCTTATTTGTGTAGGGTCACAGCTGTTAACAGGACAGCCAGCGTTACTGCAGGGAGACATCATGCCAGAGGACCAGGGTGCTGTTCTACCCAGCCAAGGGAAGCCAAAAATGAGCACAGAAAGTTTTCTATAAGGGGCACTAGATTTCACCCAATGAATTGGGGCTCAGGCCAACCAAACCTGACCGTGCCGTGCTGCCTGCAGTTTCTTTGCCACCACCATGCATTTCCATATTCATCAGATCATCCAAACTGAAACGTTGTTATGCTATTTGGGACTGCAGTGGCAAAGGTCCCAGTCAGTATGAAGTTTTCTGGTCTTCCTATGCCAACACGATTCTAAGGTTTTATTCTGTGATTCTTTGACTTATTGTCCCTTCTTTGATGAAAAATTAAACCAATATTCCCGATCCACCCCATCTACCTGGCAAATGCAATCAGAGCCCTTTACTTAAAGTAAATAATTGAATACATTTGCCTTAAGTTACCCTTAGCACCTTTTTAATCAGGGAAAGAAAGCACTTACAGCAATTAAAGCAAAAGTCAATGTGTAAAAATCAGCTTATAAATTAGTTTCTCTGCACTGTCAATTATTTTAAAAACATTTTTGCTTAAATTAATTCCAATTTGAATTCAAGACGCACATTACCACAGAATGAAATTCAGGACATCATTTTTTTTCTCATCACTACTGAGCTTTACAGTCATATCTTTTCTCTTTACTTTTTTTCTGCTTCTCTTGAGTCATCGCTAATGAAAGCTCTAAATATAGGAATGACTAACAATGCAAACTTTAGAAACTGTATGTAAACTACTGCGAGAAAAACAGATCAGAGAGTTATGCTCACCAGAAATCCAAACAACTGTTGCCAACNCAAGTCCAAGTACAGGCATCTGAATCAGATGGTCAGCCGAGCATCCCTGAAGATGTTTTGTGCTGGAGGACCCAGATAAAGCACCAGGTGATCAACCACCAGCTGATATTTAGTACTACTACTACTCCTACTACTAGTAATAACAATGATGATGCTAATTGGATAATGCCAAAGAAGTTCACCACTGAGCTCCTTTTCCCCCAGTCATTCTCTGGCTCTAATTCCCCCATGTTCAGGTCCATTTTTCCCATTATATGAGAGTCCAGATTATCTGAGTATTTGCTTATGACAACTGGTACATGAATTACCCATGGTAAAGACCATTCCTACACAATTGCAATACATAGTTGGACAGGAACAATCAGGGCTGATTATTTCTAGCACATGGGGTAATTAAGTATTCTGTGTTATTAGATGTAANCCAACCACTACATGCAAGTGATGATTACTGCATTTTTCTCATTAGAAAGGCAGCTGTCATATAGCTTACGGTTTGGACAGAAAGAAATAAGTTAGCATATTGCTTAAGAGCTGTCTGCTAAATCCTTGCTCTATTTTGCCAAAAATACACTAGAACATAAAATCCTTCATTCTGCAGAATAATAAATGTCATGTTTCCATTTCCCAGTGTCTTGTCAGATTGTTTAAGATAATCAGGATCAAATAAGACAAACACAATGAGCTCCGGACCTCAGACTTCAGAGCATTGGTTTTGACACTGCCAAAGACAAGTGACAAACCAAGCAAAGACTAAATGCTTGGTACTGTTGCTTAGCCCACCACAAGGATACAGTTTTTATCTTTTAATCACATTTTTTGACAAGAAGCTACCAATACAACTTCCACCATCAGACAGTAACTCTCAAAGACTCTGGCAGGCATATGGTCAGGNATTTCCATCAAATTCTTTGAAGAAGTAAAAACTAATGTGAATATAGCTTGACCAATATCTAACCAGTGTTGATGTCAGATTCAGTGAATTCCGTGATGCTGAATTTAAGAGAGTTCTACCATCTTGTGTGGACTTTCACTGGAGTCTTCTGTTCTGTCCTATCTTATTGTCAGCACATTCAGCACTGAATTATCTGAACCCATAAGGCTAGCTTTGAAGAAATCTGACAGTTTGAGATGAGATACTCACTGAGATTTTCAAAAGAGCTTATGTGTTTTTTTACCTTGGCGTTTATAAAACTGCCACGTTGATGAGAACGATTCCCCAAGTTTTGCTGTACCATATGGTCCATGTGCTGTTAGGAGGCCATCTACTGTGTTTCCTTGTTAGTCATTCAACTGCATATTGCGTCCATCTGCAACTCTCATATGTAGTTTCACTGTAATTGCCCTTTTCATAGTGCATTTCATTCTGCTTCGTGCTGGCTTGTGATAATGTTCTTTCCAAGACATGCTTCACTAAACACTTTTTGAAAGGTGAAGTAGTGCCGTGCTGAATGGCAGGGTTGATGCAGGTACAGAGAGCAGCTCTAATGTAAAAGAAGGGTATGGGTGCTCATCTTAGGGGTGAAGAGAGACATTACTTTCCTTGCTCTTCTTCCCCTCAATCCTCAGCAAAGCATTTTGGCTGTACCAGAGATGCAAAGGGTCTCCTCAGCCAGCTGGGCTTGCATTACTCTTTCACTCCCCACACTTTGCCACACTCAGAAGGTCTTATCCCAGCTCTGTGTCTCCTGAGGAGTCTTTAAGAAACCGTCCTCAGCCATTACCTCATGGTATCTTTAAGACCCTGGAAACAGCTGTAAGAGCAGTATTTGTGAGAGGCTGGGACTGTGAACACATTCTGTAGCCACATAACTGTGCTGTAATCACACCACAGGCTCCAACCTGGGCAGGAGCAGCCAGTGTGAAGGTCGTACACTGCACTCTGGTGTCAGCCGAGTGAGCAGGAAGCACCTTCCCCTCTGCCAGTGCTCAACAAATCCTCCAGCACAGTATTGGCTTTTGGGATAATTTGAGGCTGACACAATTTGTATTCCCTTAAAGACCTCATTACACATATTGCTCATTTAACCTTTAAAAAAGATGGAAGAAAGTGTGCCAATGGATTCTGGCTGATAAATATCTAAATTAAGTAAATTTAATTAAAAACTGTTGTAAATGTCATCTAATCTGTGGATGCTGCGAAAATTATGGTTGTAGCTTTGAACCAGTTTCAAAATGTATAAAGATCTCCTTACACATTTTTCTACAGAATATTTTTTTCTTCCTGGTTTCAGGAGAACAGTTAAATTGACTTATATTTTATTGCTCAGTAAAAATATTGAACTCAAAACTTGGAGAACTTTCTTGCATCTTGTTACTGCCAGGTGATGTTGGCTGGAACACTGGTTTCTTTCTAAAGCCATTAAGTGTTATTTTGCCAGATAAAAGATGAGGAAGGAAAGAAAGATATGTGCTAAGTTTCATCTAGGGAATCCTACTTCTCAGTACACAGGAAATAAAAAGATCAATGCATTTTTTTCAGCTTCTATTCTGGCCTCGTTGTGCTGTTTGGGTGAAAACACCCTCAGCCCCTATGTTACTTTAGTGCACACCAGTGACAGCTACTCAGTGGGGAGCACAGTTTGATGAATTTAACAAAATCTTGTTGGCTGACCTTTCCACGCTGGAGACATGATTTCATTTCTGTTGTCTGAAAATGAGCACCAACAAGACAAGTTATTTCCANGAGTAACCAGCAGCTACAGTGGGACAAAACAGATAACCCACACCAGCAATAGGAACAGCTTATCAGACTGCGCTTTTAAACTCACTGTCCTCTGTGGAGGTGTCAAACCCAAACACCTGTTTTCCTAAGACTTACATTGATGTAAGGCAGGCATGTCTGAGAGGATTCCAAGAAGCAGTAAGTGTCTAGGAGCCCTTAGTCCTTTTGCTAAAATTCCCCTGCAATTGCATCCTTCAGTGGAGTGGCTTATGAATCCTAGAGAAGTGCAAAAAAGTGTAAAAAATGTTCAGAAAATTCAAAATATTCAAATCATTGTTCAC
>VYZR01011630.1:3597-19352 GCA_013400675.1 Oxylabes madagascariensis | reverse complement strand
GTAAGAGGGATCAAAGTCTTAAAAATTTTTCTTTCTTCCCTCTCTTATTAAGTTAAGGGCAATTTAGTTTAGCTGTGCCATTAAATGGAAACTTGTCCTCCATGGATAAGGAAACTGGTTTGGACCCAGCATGGTGAGTGCCCATAAAATNTTTTTTTTTTTTTTTTCTTTTAGCGAGAAGCACTCCATTACCTTTTTTGCTTTGTGTTTTCACTGACTTTTTCCCTGCCCTTTTACCATNCAGATTTCAAATTAGACAAAATGAATTCTTCATTCAGTTGCTTAGGAAAAGATATCAACCTGTTTAGAGAGATGTGGGGACTGCCTTATGTTTTCAAACAGCACAGAATGTTTTTACAAGAATTCTGTGCAGTATTTGGAATACTGAGCCATTGCAGAAGGATTTTCTACCCTACCACACAGAGGGGTCCAGTGTTGAGACCCCATAGAGAGTTCACATTTCACATGGGACTCAGAGAATATAGCCATTTTTTAAGCAATCAGTTTATCAGTTAATGTCACCTCTGCATGTTTGCTAGAAAAAAAGCAAAGCAAAGCCGAAAATTAAATATTATGAGAAATTTTTTGAAGTTTGCCTTTATCTGGCAAAATGTGTCTCTTTCGTTTATCCCACTGAGACGGGGAACATTTTTTGCTCTCCTCTGAAAATTATAGTCCCAGTAACATCAAGCATTGCGGTGAGAGTGATAGGAGCATAAATACAGAGAGAAGAGGAATTACAGCATGAGGATTTAGCCTGTGCCTGTAAGCAAGGGCAATCATTGGCATCCACAGAGTAAGAGGTGCTGACTGCAGTTCCTCAAGTGTTGTTAAACACATTTTTCTTTGTATTTGACTTCGCTGCAGGGAAAAAAAATGCTGGACATGGACATCAGTGTGTTACGTGTAGCCTGACCCTGAGCAGAACAACCACTGTGACAGAAATATTGCAATTCCAGTATCAGACAAGTGGTGCAGGAGCTGCAGATGTGCAGGGAAGGCATAAAGAAAACTGAACAAGTCATCTTGAAGGGCAGCAGTCTCAGCTGTCAGGTGCTAATACTCTTTTTGTAGGCTTCTTGGGAAAACAGAATTTTAAGAACTGATACTTAAAATTCATCTGCATGTAAAGCCAGTGTCAGTCTCTCCTCCCCAATAAAACAACAAGAAAAATTCTTGAGTTTATGCCTTCCAGCTAATTCAGCTAAAGAGCTAGAGAGAGCATCCATTGCATCTCATTTTAGCAGAATCAAGGTTCTTGAAACTTTATACCATCAAATGATGAAGCTAAAAGTCCCTGGTAGCCATTGAGCCTGAGGTCAGATATTCCACAGCTGCACTCCAAACACAAGAAGAACTTTAATCTTAAGCCTCCCATGATAATTCAGATGCCTTAAGCAAAATTCTCCCTTTTTTACATGCACACTGGGTTTCATCTCTACCGGTATTTGCTCTCCTTCTGTGGGCAGTTAGTGGGATTCCCACTTGAGCAGAGCAGGCAGAATAGCACAGACAAGATTCTCTTGATTCCTCAGGGAAATAAGTTTTATTTTAACAAGGCTGGCCAGGAAGATCAGAAGGGATATTATTATGGTTGCTACTATTATTACTAATTATTATTATTGATACATTCAGCTCCCTCCAGCATCAAGGTTGCATGTACCCATTCCTGTTACATACATGGAAGAATAGGAAGATTATGAAAAATTTTGTGGCTTCATTCCCCTACCTCACCAAGATTTTATCTCCTCATTGCACCATTAACAAACAAGCACACCACCCTTCTGCTCGATGAGGAAAGATATTGCCCTGTATGTTAACAGATACCTGAGTGTAACAGCTCAGGGGTGGGTTAAGAACAACACCCAAAAGCACTTCAGAAAGTCTTTACTTCCAGTGATGAAGGCTACTTGCAGGTACTGAAGAGAATAAATACAGGGATGACAAGGCTAGTGTCACTAGCATTAGTGTTGTATGCTACTTGCTGTGCAGCTGTAATTTGTATAAGTAGAAAGAAGCATGTCAAGAGAGGGAAGAGAAGAGGGAGTCACTAGTTGGCCAAACTAAGGCAATTTTGCATCTATATGGGTTGCATTTATATAAACATATGGGTAAAACAAAGGAAACCCCAGAGCCCACTTTTTCTTCCACTAACTATCTGGCCTCTGAATTCTGATCATCTGCTCCCCCTACAGCTATAGTTCTCCTGGTTTGTTTGAGGATTTAATTTCAAATTATACATGTGCAAAACCAGACTGAAATCCCATTTTACGACTGGTTTGATCACTACTGTCTGAACTATAATTCTAAAATATAGTGACTGTAATGTAGTTATGCTTCTTGTTTGCTCTTTGTAGTATAATAAGATACAGAAGCCAGGAACCCACTGTGTCAAGCACTATGCAAACATATCCCTGTACAATTCTTCCTCCATGAATTTACAATTTAAATACACAAGGGTTGAACTATGTTAACACTACTGCTACTTCTCCCTTTTTTAACTAGGCTCTGAAAGACCTAAACATCAAGTTGACTGTATATATTATAAATATTTTCTAAACATTATTTACCCAAAAGGCAGGATAGCAGCTCTGAAAGTGTAAGTATAATGTAGAGTCACTTAAAACACACACAACTTTCCCATGCCTCTCCCTTACAATCCATTTCACACAAACACCCACTACTGCTTTCTCCTAACACCTTTATGTTAAGCATTTTCACCAAAAACAGAGCTTCCCTTTACCTTCAAGGCACTACTTGACAACTACCTCATTCCTTTGCCCAGACAGTGATAGCTTTTAACTGCCTCAATTCTGACTGTGGCTTTTTTCCACACTATCATAAATTTAGCTGAACTTCCAACTTCCAGACATGGCAGAATCTGCTTAAAAATATTTCTGTTGCAACTTAATTTCTCCTTGCTACATTTAATAGAGAGCAGTTTCTGTACTGTGCTAAATTACCCTTTTTTGTCTTAGATGATGCCCAAAGATGGTGGGTCCTGCAGGGCCTACGACTGAAATGGCTCCAATGGACAGCTTTACACGTGTTGTAAGTCAGAAACAAAGTTGAAGTTTATGATAAATATAAATGCCTCCTTCACTTCTGAATTAATTCCATCTCCTTCTTCCCAAATATGTAACTTGAAAATTAATCCTTCCAGTGTGATTCCCAGTGCATATTCTCTTTCCACGTTTAAGCGCTAAACTGAATGAGCAGGGGACTGGTTCTGTTTTGTATCTTACACAGAACTGAGTGGTTCTGTAATTTATGATGAATATGGGAAAGGGAACGTACCAACTGAAGTTTCCACTGCAGACCACTGACTAAATTTGTACCTAGACCTTAAATATTGACTTCCAGAACAGATTGGAATCTTTTCTCCTTCTTGATCCACTAACAGACCTCTTGTAATTTAGCTTTTTTCTTTCAGGAATCATATTTATACTTAAGGTTTAACTAGTTGATTGAAGCTGCATTAATTTATGATCTTGATGGAGATTCTCACTTATTGTAAAAATATATCTTTTCTTGCCCTATTAGAGAAGCTATTTCCATCACAAATTATTTAGAAGTCATTATAATAAAAGAATACCTCTGAATCATCTTTCTGTCACATGTGCATTGCTCAGGAAAACTTTCCACATTTTAAGCAGTTTACCCTTATTGTCAACATTATCATCTTCATATACTGAATTTTAAATAACTGATTCTGATGATTAAAAAAGATCCAGAAATTGATTTAAAGGACATTTATTTGCTGAAGAGGCTACCATTTTAAAGCTATTCATCATGTGTTAAGTAGTTTATTACATGTAACTAGCCCATCCAAATTTCAAGAAGCTTTGATTTCACTAATATTAATATTTGTCCTAAGTTACTACTAATGATGGATACCAGTTTGAAACAATCTCTTCTCCTTTATATATATGACCTGCAACCACCCAAGCTGCGAGCCCGCTGCAGATGCACCAAAGTATCCATCTTCTAGTTACAGTCATGTCTAGGTTTTCCTCTTTGCTCTGTAACTTACAGCTGTAGGAGTTTGGCGAGAAACGAGCAATCTGATTTTATTGTGTATTCTAAATAGTTGACTACTCAGCCAAAATAAACTTTGGCCTTCTAGTAGCTTAAAGGCAGTATTGGCATATGTAAAACAAAGCATACAACAATACATACCACGATGAGGGCCAGATGTTCATGGCTGAAAACACACAGCTGTTGGGCTTAGATCACCTGAACTCATTTTAGAGCCAAAGACACCAGTCACCTTTGTTGAGATGTCAGATTAACAGAGGGACTGCAAAGACTGGAAGCAAGGGTGAGTCGTCTCAGTTACACTGAAGAATGCCAATTTATGCCTCATCAGCTAGCTGTCATGTAAAATCCCTTGTGATAGACAGAACTAAAAATAACTCATTTGTCTAAATGCACTGTTATGTATTTTGAAATAATTTAATTATAGTTACTCTTCTGTCAGAAGCTGAATATTTTCAAGTTAACTGCAAAACCCAATTGACCACAATTCTTCTGTTCTTCTATCCAGAAATATCACTGAGCAGTTCAGAGAGAACTTATTCATGAAGACTAAATATCATCATGCCATGAATTACAAGCAAATGGACTGCCAGCCCCTGAATTCTATATAATAATAAAATAATAGCTAGGAATTATTATTATCCTGCATACTCAAGCACAAGATAAATATTGGGTGATATATATCCCTGATATGTATTGAGCTTCAATAAAGATTAATAGATTGCAACAAACAATTAAAATATTAAAGGTGAAGTTACCCTATTGCTGAAAGAAACTCTGGCAAAACAAGTCCCCAGAAGAGCACTTCCCCTAAAAGGATATAACTACAGGATTTTAAGTCATTTTGATGAAAACTAGTTGTAAGACTAAACACAATATTCCATTCCCAGTGCTGAATTACAGTAAAAGTAATAAATATTTTCCTCAGTTTTCTGAGCATTCAAACAGCAGGATCATGTATTCTATAAGGATTCAGGAGTTACAGTGTTTGGATCAGTGATCTAAAATTCTGCTAGTTTGCACAGACACAAACATAAACTATTTGTAAATGACAATAACCAAGTGAATAATCTGTATTTAAACCTATTTTTGTTGATATTTATTCCATTAATGTATTCTGTGGAAGACTCTTGACAATCTGTTGTGTTTACATTTGTCGTTTCACTTCTTTCTCTGGAATTCAGTTGGAGCCAATTCCACAAGTATGTTTATCTGTGTGTTTTATTTTCTCATCTTCTTACTATTTGACAGTCATCTTTTGCCATTTTTAGTTACATTAATACATAAAATTAAACTCGTTTTGGCAAGATATTCTTGCCCATAGTAAATAATTATAAAGATGTACTTCTGATAACATAAAGAAGCAAAGATTGAACAAAAGCAATCCTAACTGGCAGCCATTGTCCTACTTAAGACATGAAAGCACGTCTGGGATATTTTCTCTTACTGAAGACAAAAGTAAAATTCACACGGTGCTAACTCACACAGATTTGGCTCCCCCAGTCCACACATTAAATTCCTTCCTCTTGGTGTCCACATGCACATCCATGCTGAATTTCCCCAGGACAACTCTGTAAATGGTAAAATTATACCCCTACGTTTTTAAATGTTGTGTCTCTTACTTAGGAGGACTTACTCCAGCCTCACTTAGAATCAATATGCTCTAATATTTGTCTGATATGCGAATTAGGTCATGGTAGAAAGTTCAGGATGCATTAAACATTTTCTGAGAAATTTGAATCAGCCTTTATGAAAAGATTTTATGCAAAGAATCTATGAGGCCCATCTGCTTTCCGCAGGGTATGAGAGCCCATGAGATTCTTATAGTTTCATATTCTGCTATTAGTTAAGGACTTTATTGCTTCCTAAATAAATACAGCAATTCAATCCATAAACTTACCACTGTATAACATATTTGGTACGACAGGCCTGACATTACCCATCTGAACATGTGGTTACCAAAAACAGGTGAACAAGTCCTCCTTCAAACCATTGTGTTTCTACATGCGCTGAAAGAAACATCGAGAAAAAAAAATGAAACTATCGTAAGGAAACATAACAAATATCTTAAATATTTTCATTGCTATAAAATCTCACGGGTGGTTTCATGGAAATACCCCCTCTTTTATTAAGTCTAATAAATTCAATGCTTCCTAAAGTTGTAGCCTCAACTGAAGAATTTAATTGCTATAATAGCACAAAATATTTATTCACACATCTGGTTGGAATTCCTTTTCTCTGACAAATTTAATCGGTGTAATTATCCATTTGACAGACACATAGACAAGGAGAAACCTCAACAAGACACATGCTTCAATTAATATTTCCAAAAATTTGTATAATCTAGCAGATGGATCAAACTTTATGCAAGTATTTGACCAAAGGCTACAAATCAAAAGTGACATGTTTTCTTTCAGGCAAAGAAATTAATATTGTTTCACAAAGTTAGACAAAGGTATTGTTAATCTTACAATAGTTCCCTTCCTCATAAAACTATCTACTACATAAAGAATATTAATGATACAGCTTTCTTAACTGTGGCAAAGAAAGGATAGGTTTAACATATGTTATTCTCGTTAAATAATTTTCTTTTATTAATGTAAAGAACTTCAGAGCTTTGCACTACAGCAAATTAATTCACAGTAACACTGATGAACAAACAGTAAAACTCCCCAAAAGGAAGACCCCACAGTTACCATCTAATCTCACAGCACTCTGTCAAAGCAGAGACACTGCCCTGGTTTCATATTTTTCATTGCATTTTAAAAAATGCCTAAAATTGTGATATGAAAATAAAATTTGACAGGGGAGGTGGCAATATTCTAGGAAAAGCTCCATTTGTGCTGTGTAGGAGAGAGGCCTGTGTCACTGCTGACCCTCCCTGTCACAGCTGTCACCACAGTACTGCCTGTCCCTGTCCCTGTCCTTGGGAGTTTCTGCCGCTCCAGTGCCCCGAACACCGGCACCGCCGGGGCTCGGCACACCTGCAGTGTGAGAGCTGCTCTGGGTGTATCGCCTGAAAGCCTCTCAGTTTAGATCAGCCTGGACCTCCCAAGCTGCCCTCAGAAGGAAAAGTAAACTCACAGCTTCCCCCCCACTAACCAAAACACGCAGCAGCTGAAGGGCCATGGTCTGCAGGAGGTCACCGTGTCACCACCCTCTCTCTCCGTGCCCCCTACACCCACCTGGCCACGCTGGCAGTGGCACTTGAAGCCTCAGCACCCACAGGAGCTCCTGCCACCCCCCTGAGGAGTGACACACCAGACACACAACAGATCTCATCAGGAAAGGGGTCTTCTTGCAGCTCAGTGCCTGCAGGCCCTATGAAGATGATCAGGACTGCTGCTGCCTTGTGCACAGTTGCTGATCAGCTGGGCACTGGCATCCTCCTACAGACCCGCTCAAACAGCTTCAAACAAAGGGCAGAATTAAACTTGCAACTCTCTCCTGCTATGAGAGTGAGCACCACAGCTAATAGGAATGCTAAATCCATTCATTATTTAGGAAACCTACAAAATGAAGCCTTGTTCAGCAGCAGAGCATGCTACCATGTTGCTGTCACAGAATGCCTTAAGATTGGTACCTTGGAGTGGCAATACTTCTTACTCTTGAGCACAAGTGAGAAGCCATAGGAAGAGAAGACAAACACATGTTTGTCTGGCATAAAAATATATTCTCTTGGTTATGACCTTCAGCATTCTGCTCTGTGAAAAGTAGCAGGAGCTTTGACAGCAATTAAGAAGCTGGTAACACGCAGAGCAATCCAGACAGCGTAGTGCAGAATTGGGTGGGAGCAAGAATTTCATTTAAATCTTCCACTTGTTAAATACATCTTTCCATCTGTCTCTGAGTCAGCAGCATCCCCTTCAAGGCTGACACAAAGCTCAAGAGGAAACGAAACTGCTCCAAAACATTTTTGAACTTAACCTATCAAGCCAAAATTTAAAACCATCTGAGGTTCACTCACTCTAAAAGAGAGGGCGGAGGTATTCCTTTCTGAACCATGAGTGGACTTCAAAGGTATACTCTTTTCACTTCAATGTGAAAAGCAGACCTAGCCTCTAAAGCTACAAAGCTCTAACGCCCTTGATGTCTTAAAGATTATTTCAAATCAAATCAAAATTAATACCAGATGGGGAGGGGCAAGAAGGCCAGAAGAAGTGAAAAAAAATTAACTTTCTGTTTTATCTGCAGTTATTTTTGGCATTTCATAGAAGTACTTTAATTTCTTTACCCTTCAGTCTGCTATGACTAACTGATTCCAAGCTTAACTGGTAGTGACTATTGGCAATTTTGCTCCCTTGTCAGATAATCACAGCAGTTAATTTTGCCAGATTTTTTTATTTAATAGTGCTAGGCAAATACATAAAAATTTATTTGCAAATACTATTCCCTTGTTTATGTCTTCTGCTTTTTCATTGCACTGGTATTTGCAACCTGCTTCTTTACTTAGGCCCTGGATCCTGCTGGAGCTTGTGGACAGAACTTGCTGTTCACACGGAGCCAGACAGTGGGATTGTGCATGAATCAAAAGCTAGCTTATGCAAACCATGAACACATGTGGTCAAACTTTGCATTTAGAGGGGAAAAAAAACCAAAAAACCAAAACTCTTACTTCACAGTGTAGAAATAGCTATTACAAATTCAACTTGGAAACAGAGAACAAGATAGCCCATTTTTCAGTCTTATGCTTTCCATAAAGAAACAAAAAGAATAATGTGCAAAACCAACAAATGATCCCATGGCATGAAAAACTTGCAGTAACTGGCATAAGAAAAAACCCATAGACTAAAATTAATTTGCACAGATTACTGATGGAACTTTAAGAACATGAACTCATTCCCAACACAACCTGTTTGTGGTAACTTGGAATAATCTTGAGGGATATATTTTAAGAAGATGAAAAGGTCCCTTTTTACAATGTTGCTAGTTCAATCTAACTGAAAACCCAACAAAAACGTAAGATAATTTGCTTTAAAGTCTACTAAACTTCTCTTGGCAGCCTTGGCTTCACCATAGCTTATTTATTTATGCATGTATATTATATCCAACATATATATTATATTATACTATATTTATTATATAATATAATAATCAAGAAAGCCATATGGAAAAACATTAGGGCTCCAAAACCAGAAACAGGAAAATTAGCAAAAAAGGCAAAGTTGCCTGTTCCACTGTAGTGCTGTCTGCTCATGTCTATACATTTTGACACCATCTCCCATTACACAATCGCTTACTCTTTCCCCTAAAGAAACTCTCACCCAGATATTGGATGAGATATTTTCTCCCTCCCTCACCCAGAAAGGTGTGGCACATTCTGTTGTTTACTGCCAGAAAGCCTTGCTGTGAGGGCAGGATTAATTTCCGCAGAGGTGGATGTGGTGTTGCACATCCCCATAGTAACTGACTGCTCCAACCACATGTGTATTTTCACAACAGCCCTGTCTCCATCCTCCATCACTCTGCTTGGTCCCAATCCCTTTGGCAGCCAGTTGTCTTCCAGAGTTTCATGCCCCAGTCACCCAATTCCTCATACAATCTTGGTCTCAGCCACACCTAGAGAATGAGGTTTCCATCCAGGTCATAACTCCAGCAAAAACGAAATTTAGAAAAGATGGGGTTTAACCCTGACTTCCTTGAATTCCTTCTGATGAGCTCCTCTCCAACTTCTGCAGACGCACTCAAGAGGAGAAACAACCCCAACAGCCAAAATTTAGCAAAATTTTTTAAAACCCTGTGCAGAGAATTGGAAGAGATAATTTAACGTGGCGAATCATTACCGAAAAAGTTGCAGCAACTCTGCCAATAACTTTTGTTCAAGACACCAGTTTCTAGGAAAAATGAACTTGAACTGAGGAAAAAATAAAGGAGCACATAGGGTTAAAAACGCCTCCTGGAGCAGAGGGAAGCACTCACAAAGACCACTTTCAAGGCTAGGTATACTTTACTCTGCACCACTTTAAGCTCTCAGCAAAACATGCCAAGGAGAGAAAGGTAATTTTGCAGAAAGCAGACAACATTAACAGTTGTAGTGAGAAGTGTTGTTTATGTGTGTTTTCTAGTTCAAAAAGCAAAATATGTTACATGTGCTTTTCATATTACCCTATCTTTTCAGATTTGAGTTTTGTTTTTTTTTTTTTTTAATAACATTAATATGAAATTACACTTCATTACTGGATTTGTTGGGGGACAGGAGCTATGTTTAAACACAATGTTAAAACTTCTTGTCTCTACAGTAACTGGAAATAACATTCTTGGAAACTTTCTCCCATTAAGACACATCTTGGCGGTTAAATCAACACACTCATGCATGTTGAGGAACAACCTCTGTTGATGAGTTGGTCACTCACAAACACAAATTCAGATTCTCATTACTAAGGCTGTGTTCCTCTGCATCCCTGCCTGCAGGCTCTCCTGGAACTGACAGACAGCTGCATTACAGGAGGTGATCTGGATGATTCAGGCAAACCAGATGTGGGTGGACACCTGGGACCAAATATAGCTTTTCTGCGCTATTCCAAGGTTGAACTCAATGACCTTGGAGGTCTTTTCCAGCCTTAATGATTCTATGATTCTATGATTCTATGATTCTATGATTCTATGATTCTATGATTCTATGATTCTATGATTCTATGATTCTATGATTCTATGATCTCTGCGCACCAGCTCCTAAGAGGCCATATAGCTGCATGGGGAATACTACGCAAATTTAAAACTTTACTGTCCTAAAACCTAGCAGCCTGTCCTCTGTCAGCCTCTGAACAGATGCCTCTCCAGCCCTCAGAGTATGACCCGGGCACTGTCTCTCCATCTCAGAGTTCACAGTCTGTGTGCAGAGGCTTGGAGCCAAGGCTGGTGGCTTTCAATCCAAGTGCTTGAGGCTGGAGGCTTGTCTGCACTCCACGGGTCACTGCTGTCCCCTGGAGCTCCCCTGCTGAGCACAGCACTGCAGCTGAGCTCCTCGCACGCGCTCCCACGGCCAACAGCACAACATTTTCATTTATGTGGACTGAAAAATGCCACAGCAACATAGACATACTGGCCTTTCACTGTGCAGTTTCAGCTCTGGTAGCAAACCTCTGGTACAGGTATGAACAAAACTAACCCTTTCTTCTATCAAACCATACAAGAATTGCACCTGCAATGTCAGCTTCCAAAGAACTCGCAGCAAACAGGAGCATTCATACTCTACAGGAAACCTCCCCACCTCCAAACATCATAGAACAAGGCAGATAAATCTTTTCTACTTGCAGCTTTAAGAGCAAGTACAATATGTCAAGTAAAAACTAAAACATTAGCAGCATGCAGAAAAAAAAAATGGACTGGGGGTTATTTCAGTTTTATCAAATCCCAGTAAATTTCTGGAACATTTATTCAGCTGCTCTGGATAAAAAGTAATATCTTAAATATTTTGAAGTATTATCAGATGTAAGATTCTCTCATAAATTACAAATTGAAAGGTCAATGACTCTGTGAGTGTAAATGGTAGCCAATTAGAAATCAAAGGCAGCAGTCCAACTATTAAGAAATCCATCTCCTGACTCTATCAAGCAGGAGATTAAGTACTTTGTAGTTCCATGGATAAACTCTTAGTCCTTTATGCATCTATTATTTATTAAAATTTAATAAATGTTTTGAAGGCCACATGACCTTAGTATAGAAACAACCTTGAATCACAGAGCATCTGCTTTTTGTCCATAATTACTTTATAATTAATTATTACTTTATAATTAATTATAATTGCTTGTGGTTTAAACACTTTCTGAAAGAGGCACTCTGCAGGTGAGGGACATAAAGCCTCTTTAGGGTGCTGCCAGCCATCTCCTTGGGTTCTGATGCATTGATCTGAAGGAATAGAAAACTTGTAATGTCACTACACAACAGGTACGGATTTCTTGAACTCTTGCTGCATGCCTGTAACAGAATCAGGGAGAAGTCCAGACCTCCTGGCCCTGATCTGAGAGCTCTGTCCATGGCTCTCTTAAGTGCCTGATGAACAGCATTTAACCAGAATTTCTTTCTGATGGGGATCTACCTAGGTGTCACCATTTAGCACTGAAGTATGGATTTTTTAGTCAATAACACAGGCAATGTCACCAAACAGGACATGTCCTTCACTCTTACTTCCTACTCAGATGGTGTTGCAATGCCACCATGTAACTTCTTCACATTGAACATATATTGTGGGCAATACTATTCACACTGCACATGAATGTACCATTTTGAAGAGTAGGAATTTATGGACAGACTCTCTTTGTTTTCCCTGGGAATCCAGGAGGCCTTGTTTGGCCTCCACCTTGAGAACAGGAAACAGAAGGGCTACTCAGCCTTTACCATCTGAATAAGTGATTTTAATGAGCAAATTCAATGTCAACAAGCATAACAGATCACAGAAGAATGGGCTGGCTTTGTCAAAATCCAACCTACAGAGATTTTCATTTCCACCTCTGAGGGTGCATCTGAACCTCTCTTCACCCTTATTTTTCTGCATCCATGTTTAGCTCCTGAGTCCTACTTACCATGTGAACTCTTTGTGAGAAGACCATCATTTGTTTCTGCATTTGGACAGCATCAAGTTTTGCTAATTCCAGGACAATGTTGGTGGTTTAGCACTTTTTGATAAAGATAACAAATAGCTATTTTTCTGTTTCCCCTAGCAAAGAAACAAAACCCTCCAAATCACAAAACGGAATGTCTAGATTTGATTGATTTGACCAAATATATATTGTTTACATGACATCTTCACTTATGTGGCATAAACATTTACATATGTGACATACTCACATGGCAAATACAAATTAACAGGCTATTCCTATGGATTGTATTTTCCATACAGGTGGGCAAGTTCAGCTTTGGTGCATGTGGGCATAATGACATTAGTCAGCGACAGCCATATGCTAAACACATGATTCTCCTACATGGTTGTTCTGGATTCAAGAACAAAACTATACAAGAAAGCTTCTAACCAGTATGGAGTCATATATGCCATAGAGTTACACTCCCTTTCTCAAGTCACTTATTCACATTCAGATGGGAGAATAGAAAGGTACACTGAAAACTGTTCCTTTTGTGAAAAAACTGCCAGAAAACCCAGGGAGGAAATGTTTCATTGCAATAGATTTCAGATAGGCTGAAAGGGGACTCTGTGCATTTCCTCTCTCTTTCTTCTCTGCTGTTTCAAGAAACCACTAAATAGGTACAGAAAAAAGGTAGGTCATTATGTGCTTAATGTAATAATCTTCCTTCATTGAAATTTATATTTCAAAAGAAAACACAAATGATTTTATATAGAAAGAAGTTAAATATATCAATTTTCAAAACCTGAGGTAATCCTAGCCCTGCAATCAGATGTTTAAGAACTCATCTCATTGTAGGCATCTGAAATATCTCCTATATGGAACACAGACTTGTCTTTTGGTGCCAGATATTCTTTGATGAGGCAGCTGATTTGGGGAAAGTCAATATCTGTTGTGTTTATGCCATTAATAGCAACATGAAAGGTGGGGAAAATGATGGTTTGAATATCTAGCAGCCCAGGAAAGGATGTGTTTGCAGATTGGCTTTCTGCAGGTGGAACTGATGTCAAGAGGAGGTCCAACAGTGGTGAGCAGGATGAGAAAAAGGTCACTTGTCTTTACAACTTTTGGTGGCCTGAGGACTGCAGATCATAAAAAGGTATACATTTTCCCAGGTCTCTGATTCCATGAGTTGTCTTCACCTAAACACTGACCAGTGGTGCTTCTGTGCTCCAGCTCACTGTCACCTCAGCCATGCTTAAAGAATGTATGCCAGGCCACATTAAGCCTGTCTTCTAATGCTTCTCTTCCACATTTTTTTAAGCTGGATCATTTTCCCAGTCTAGATTATAACATAAATAATTGTGCTGCCTTAATGACGGTGAAGCGGAGGGAGGATCTGAAATACTGTAGTCTGACACTGCTGTGAACATCCAAGTGCTTTGGTGAAACGACAATGAGAGTTGGTTTGCATTCCTATTCTCCAACCATCTTCCCATTGCCCTACTTCCCACTGCAGCTCTTACTGCACCATGTAAATAAAAGAAGGTGAGTTCTGGTCAGGCATGCCATTTTTGCTCCACAGCAAGCAACTACATCCCAGTGCTCTACAAGGCTCCTTGGACCTGCTTTATTTACTGTCTCAATTTAGTCAACATAGGTTAGAGACAGATATATCTAATATCTACCACTAAATATTGCAAGTATTTCTAAGTTTTAGCCACGTAGTCTAATATGTGCTTTTAGCAGTACTGAAACACTTGGCTTAAAACAGTAAACAGAGAGAGAGGAGGAGAGAATCCAACATCTAAAACTTTGCTAGCACCAACTACCAAGACACTCATGATGTGCTAAAGTGTATGGAGGCTCACGTATATGTATATACACACATGTTGGTATGTGTGTGTGAGCAGTACAATGTCCTGCTAACGTACGAAGGGATAGAAGAAACAGCTCAGAACGATTGCTGCTGAGGATGGCTACAAATGTGAAGGGCACAACAGAAACCACTGCTCCACTGAGTGGAACAGTAAAAGAAAAAAAAAATTTGAAAAAGTGGTTTTGGTAACTTTTTGAGGTTTACAAAAATAATTAGGGAAAGGAACAAACCAGAAAAAGACTAATCTTTTTCATTGATTTAAAAGAATCCCAAGATTGACTAAAGTGATTAAGGCACACTTAGGCAAAACATTCATCTATCCCCAGGCATTGCCAGAATGCCTCAGAGTTCACATGCATTAGCCTTCAGCTGTCAGTTGTGTCTTCCGAGCAGAAATAGACAACATCTTTTAATGTTTATGGCTTGCATGATGTAAACAGTCAACTAACCTTGCTGGGATAACTTTTATAAACTTGGGCCTATTTGTGTGTTACCTGAAATACACCTTGTCCAGGTCCATCCCAAGTATTTGGCTATATGAGGGATACCATCAGGCTGTACACTTGCACAATGGAAGCATTGACAAGAATCCTAGAAAATATTGCTTGATGCCTCCCATGTCTAAACAAGGAACCCGTCAAAGCTACCACTCCACCACAGTACACAAGCACAGGACATTCCCACAAATGTCCATGGCAGCCCTGCTGGATGGAGTACTGTGGTCAGCCTGCAAAGAGTTCCAAGACATAGACAGCTTAAGTGGTTTGTACAAACACACACAGGGAGCATTTGCAGCTCCTCCAACTCAGAGCCAAAGATTCTGCCAGTTTCCATTGAAAATGCTGGTCTGCAATGTCCAGTTCCAAATAAATTTAAAGACATTGTCATCTGAATTTCTTGGTGAATAGGTGCCAATTAGACTATGAAGATCCTATAAACAGGCAAAAAAAACCAATTCACCAATTTTCATTGCCTAGCACTTCTACCATGCTAGGGNCTGGGGACCTGGCTGGTACCAGGTGCCCTTGACAGAGGAGACTGGGAAGCCACCTCATCAGTTCAGCAGCTGACCATATGGAAGCAGAGTTAAACTCTGAGCTTTCAAAGGCTGGTAAGTTAGTCAGAAAGATAAGCAGAACTACAGTAAAATAAAAAAGATGGAGAGCACTCTCTGTAAGACTCCTGATTACATTCAAGCTTAATTGGCACGAACACAAGTTGCACTTTTGAGAATGTATAACCCGTTGAGTACAGGCTTATTTGCATCCCTGAATTTCTGGGTAATAAAACCAGTAAAGAGGTTCAACTGAAAACTTCCA
>VYZR01011624.1:10647-28006 GCA_013400675.1 Oxylabes madagascariensis | reverse complement strand
AGGATAAGTCAAAATCTTAGGCTTAAAACACACCAAAAATTGATAGGACCTTAAATATCTGAAACTAATTACTTTTAGTTCTGCCTAAGATAGAATCCTAATTTCAGAGCATTTTTAGAGTAACATCACATCACATTGGTCCAAGCAACTCAAACCTGATCTGATAAAGCATTTAATTCTAACCTTACTTTTCCTCTGATACAGAAATTTTTTGAGTGAAAGTTGCCTTTACATGCTTTTTGTGCTTCTAGTAATTTTGAAGATGATTTTGAAATGTGTTAAAATGAAGCTGTGGCAGTTGACCTGTCTGTCAGCAAACATAAGCCAAACCAACTCATTAGATTAAACCCAAATCCCCCCCAGTGGCACCTTTGATTCCATTCAATATTTTCATGCTCTAAGGCTATCTGTGAATGCTTTGACTGTATTGACACTTCTTTTTATTTTATTGCTTGACAGATCTTCCAGAGCTAGGTGAAATACTAAAGAGATAATAAAAATATTTTAGAATCATTAAAGAAAAAGTGGAATTACCCTACTATTGTTTTAGAAATACATTCATACATTGCAGCTATACACACCAGAAATTCTAATACATTTATACCACATTTCTCAGCCACTCCTAAGTCGAGATGACATTTTCAATAAGAACTGTCAAAATAAGACAGACAAATCCTAGTAGAAGTGATTACATTTCTAGCAATATCTTTTGGGAATTAGCTTATAATATTTCTTTCATTCCACAAGGAAAATATCTTTTCCCTGCTTCTAAATTCTGCAAATCTTTAGAAAGAACTCTCAGCTAAATGGTTAAACACAAACCATGCTAAGTTTCATTTAGCAAAATTAACTCATGCTCTATCTTCTGCTTAATTGCCAGTAAGGTGTGGTGTCAGTTCCTCCATTTTCTGCTTCGTGCTACTGTCCTGTCTGATGATAACTGACCAGTTAAGACTTTCAATTATTTAGGGAGATAATATCTAGAAAATACTTTTGTTGCCAGGCTAATGACAAATTTTTACAAGGAAGTTGCCTAATCCAGTTTGGTTGTAGTTTTTGAGCAAACAGTGGAAATGCTGTTACCAGACACCTTTACCACCTGCTGGATTTAACAGGAAAGTGTTCTTTAGATAATTCCTGTTGTTTGATGTTCCACCTCTTTTGTGGTTTCTAGGTAAGCTGAAAAAATGCTGAATCCAGCACTAGAAATGTGCTTTCATGCAATTCCCTTGGGCCTGCCCTCAAGTCAGCTACAGTCGGTTGAAAACACCATTCAATGTTCACTGGAGAAGAGATTCTAATAAAGATAGTATTAAACAATGGCATTCTTGTTTAAGTTCATGTTGTTTTGTTTTTCCAGGAAACATCAATTGTCCTAGAACCATTTCAGTAGGACATATAGGAAGTAATATATATATATATAAAATAAATCCCAGCCTTGAGACACGAGTGTTAAAGTTGAAGAGAAACAAAAATACACTCACTTTAAGGATTTTTGAGAGGTAGGAAGACTGTGCTAGAAATATGTATATTCTTTCTAGTTCTTAATCATTTGTGCTAGATACTTGTCTGTGTAGAGAGAGGATGAAAATAACCAGAAGACAAACATTTAATTTCCAAAGGAACCATATTTTTAGTTTATCACAAACTGACAACTAAATAATTGCAATGCTAACATTTCTTGAAACTCAAAGGCCATACAAATGACTAACCCTATTGAGAATACATTATATATGCATGTGGTAAGAGCAATTGCAAGAAAAGATCAAAAGAAACCATGTCTTAAGTTTAATAACCCATTTAATATTGCCTTTCAATTCCATTTCATGCTCAGTAAAGCAAGAATAACTGAACCTTTCACTGATGCTGGCCTCAGATGAACAGCATTTGTTTTGAGCGCTCTGGTTGCAATGCCTATCATGGTTGACAATTATGGCCTTGCAGCAAATGCCAGGGACCATGCCAGACGAACTGCTTCTGCACCTAAACAAGGATATGTCTTTAATGGGCTGTTTTTCTTAACTAGGGTCATACTATCTGCTCGTGTGCATAGGGAAAAGGTCTGGCATGCACTGCCTTTGTTCTTTCCCCACCACATTCCCCCATCTTTCTTGTAATGAAATACAGCGCCTGCAAATGGGCAAGGGGTGAAAATGGGCATGACATGCTGAAGTAAGCAAAACACAGCGCACTGTCCCATCAGAAAGGTTAATGGCAAAAAGAAGCAAGACATATAAACTCATGACATGCTAAAAAGCCACTTTAAAAAGGTTAATGGCTATTGCTCCCAGTGCCTGCTTAAAGAACAAATCATGTTGGGACTCAGCCAACCAAGAGCTAAGAATATAAAAAGAATGAGCAATAGCTTGAAATCAAAGATTACAAATTGAACCCCTACTAGAGGAGACAGCAAAAGTTTATAATCTAGATTATGTGCCCAGTACAACATACCATTATCTTATATAGTTCATAAACAAAATGCTTTGACCAGTAGATCAGGAATACTGTACAGAATTCTGTATTTTGAGTCTATCCATACAGCATAAGCCAAAAGACAAATAACTAATTCATCAGGAAATTCACTGCGGTGGTTTGGTATTTGCAGTCTAGACTGGCTCTAGCCAGGCTACTCGAAAGTCTTTAAAGAACAGCAGATGCCATCTTTGCTTTCACATTTTCATAAACTACTAAGAAATCTTATGTTTCACCTCGAAAAAGACAATATATGTCAGTAAAGTTAGGATAATGTAATATTGTAAGAGTGTCTTAGCCAACCAATGCTATATTTATTATAACCAGCTGGAAATAAAAATTAAAAAGACTTGGTGAAGTTTGCTATGAAGAACTACTAGAAATATGAAAAAATTGTTTTGCTGTAGACATGCAGCTGAACTACAAATTTCAGCAGTTTAGAGGCTTTGCATTAGAGGTGCACTAGGACCTACTACAGAGTAGGCCCACATGCTTTGTAAAGGAATGAAATTCTTATGTGTCATGTGTACCTCAGCAGATCACAGTTCTGCCTTGGTTAGATCAGAGATACACAGATTCTAGAGCATATCCCCCAGCTGGATAAAGATGTCTTTAGTTGTCATGAAACCCTCTTGTGGTACACTTTTGGGGGTTATTTTTTTAATCCCCACTACCTTCACAAAAAGGGGTTAACTGTTTGACTGTATCTGTATACAGTATAATGCTTTTCCCTTTTTCTGGTGCCGCTTTTCCATAGATTTTGCTTCATCCCCATCTCCTACACATTCTTTTGCACACCTAGGACCTTCTGAGAAGACAACAGGGAATATGATGGTCCACTAAACTACAACAGGAGAGTGCAATACCACCACAAATCCCTTCAAATTAGCATGCAGACTTATAGGTGTGATTTCTACCAAAGGACTGTAGAGGCCAGAGAGAATCACTAGCTAAAAAAAGATGAGTGTTCATCAAGTCAGGGGAGAAAGGTAGAAGGATTATCACAACAGAAAACTACCAAGTTACACTTTACTTTACACTCAATTACATCTTCTATTTGATACACTCACCTGTGTTATGCTCTGTGCTGTGACAAATACAACATATTAAGGGGGAAAGTATATTCTTGAACTGTCTTTAAAATATGAAGTACAATATTAGAGGTATGTAAAAAAGAGTAATCAAAAAAAATTTAGTTTGGAGAACATGTACTAATTCATATGAAAAAAACCCCATGCTGTTTGAGTCTACAGATGAAGTGGCAACAATTTTCCTCCTGCAGTGCTAATACTGTCTCTATTAGCACAAAACCCCCAGTTCTAGAAGGGGGTGCCACCTTGAAACCCTCTGAGTAGCACAGGACAGGCAGGGTTAAAAAAGGTGTCGCAATTCTGTGAGCGTTTGGATGCAGATTTTTAAATTTATCTTCATGTTCTTATACTGAAGCCTCAATCTCTGTAAATTGCTTCAAATTATGTAAGACCAACTGTCTCAGCTTTTGAATAACATATAAGCACATCATGTGGTTAAATATTAAAATACTGACTGATATAATCCTGTAACATGCTAAATCTCCCTGATCTAATCTGTGCTTTTGAGAAGTACTTGACAATTCTGACTTGCTCTGAAGTAAAGCAATCCTCCAGCTAATTAGTTGGAGAAGCAGGAAGATTATGGGAAGGAATTTTGCTGCCTGATTTTACAGAATCACTAGGTTGGAAGAGACCTCGAAGATCATCGAGTCCAACCCATGCCCTAACACCTCAACTAAACCACAGCACTGAGTGCCATATCCAGTCTTTTTTTAAACACATCCAGGGATTGTGACTCCACCACCTCCCCAGGCAGACCATTCCAGTACTTTACTTTTCTGTAAAAAACTTTTTCCTAATATCCAACCTATATTTCCCTTGGTGCAGCTTGAGGCTGCATCCTCTCGTTCTGTCAGTTGCTGCCTGGAGAAAGAGACTGACCCCCACCTGGCTACAGCCACCTTTCAGGGAGTTGTAGAGAGTGATAAGGTCACCCCCGAGTCTCCTTTTCTCCAGGCTAAACACCCCCAGCTCCCTCAGTCATTCCTCACAGGGCTTGTGTTCCAAGCCCCTCACCAGCCTCGTTGCCTCCTCTGGACGCGCTCAAGCATCTCAACGTCCTTCCCAAACTGAGGGGCCCAGAACTGGACACAGCTCTCCAGGTGTGGCCTCACCAGTGCCCAGTACAGGGGAAGAATGACCTCCCTGCTCCTGCTGGCCACACCATTCCTGATCCAGGCCAGGATGCCTTTGGCCTTCTTGGCCACCAGGGCACACCGCTGGCTCATGTCCAGCTGCTGTCACCAGTACCCCCAGGTCCCTTTCTGCCTGGACACTGTCCAGACACACTGTGCCCAGCCTGTAATGTTGCAGGGGGTTATTGTGGCCAAAGTGCAGGACTTGGCACTTGGACTTATGGAACTTCATCTTACTGGACTCTGCCCATGCATGCAGTCGTTCCAGATCTCTCTGCAGAGATCTCCTACCTTCCAACAGATCAACACATGCTCCCAGCTTAGTGTTGTCTGCAAATTTACTGATGAAAGACTCAATACCCTCAACCATGTCATCAATAAAAATATTGAACAGAACTGGCCCCAGCACAGACCCCTGAGGGACACCACTGGTGCCTGGCCGCCAGCTGGATGCAGCACTGCTCACCACCACTCTCTGGGCCCTGGCCATCCAGCCAGTTCCTAACCCAGCAAAGAGTGCTCCTGTCCAAGCCGTGAGCTGCCAGCTTTTCCAGGAGTGTGCTGTGGGAGACAGTGTCAAAGGCCTTGCTGAAGTCCAAACAGACAACATCCACAGCCTTTCCCGCCTCCATCAGGAGGGTCACTTTGTCATAAAAGGAGACCAGGTTGGTCAAACACGACCTGCCCCTCCTAAACCCGTGCTGGCTGGGTCTGATACCCTGGTCATCCTGCAAGTGCTGCGTGATGACACTCAATATAAGCTGTTCCATTACTTTACCTGGTACTGAGCTCAGGCTAACTGGCCTATAATTACCAGGATCCTTCTTACCCTTTTTGTGAATGGGAATCACATCGGCCAGCTTCCAGTCATCTGGAACCTCATCAGTGAGCCAGGACTGTTGGTAAATGATGGAGAGCAGCTTCGCAAGCTCGTCTGCCAGCTCCCTCCTCACCCTGGGATGGATCCCATCTGGGCCCATAGATTTATGGTCATCCAAGGGGCTCCGCAGTTCTCTGATTGCCTCCTCCTGGATAACAGGGGGACCATTCTGCTGCCTGACACCATCCAGCAACCCCAGAGGACAGCTGTCCTGAGGACAAGCCGTCTTCCCACTAAAGGCTGAGGCAAAGAAGGCATTAAGCATCTCCATCTTCTCCTCATCTCCAGTTACTAAGTTCCCTCTCACATCCAGTAGGTAACAGGGGGACCATTCTGCTGCCTGACACCATCCAGCAACCCCGGAGGACAGCTGTCCTGAGGACAAGCCGTCTTCTCACTAAAGGCTGAGGCAAAGAAGGCATTAAGCATCTCCATCTTCTCCTCATCTCCAGTTACTAAGTTCCCTCTCACATCCAGTAGGAAACAAAGGTTGGTCTTACCCTTCCTCTCACCGTTAATGTATTTGTAAGAACATTTTTTATTATCCTTTACAAAAGTTGCCAAATTAAGTTTGAACTGAACATTTTATGGAGCCATTAATACTTTACAACTGCTCACATTATATGGAAACTGTTTTGTGACCTCAACTATATCAGATCTGACAGAGCACCGATTCTTAACACTGTCCTCCTTCTTAAATAAATGTCCTAAATTTATCTACTTCCTCAACCCCATCGGTATCTTCAATTTTGTTCAAATGCATTTTCAATAACTAGTTTTCTTTTTGCAAAACTGAATTCAACTCCTGTGTAGAGCTGTTACCATCACTGCTTGAATGATTGTAGTTCGTCACATCCAGGTTTCCTTTAATATCCTCTTTTTAAAAATACAAACATGTAATTTAATGTACTGTTAAATTTTCTGAACCGTCCTATTTTTCTTCAGAAGTTTACACATTTGCTGCAATATAGCTCCCACATTTTATGTAATATATTTTTGCAAGTCAACAGATTAAACCAAAGCTTCCACATTGAAATGATTGTCACTTACTCTGTAAATCAGAAGGAAAAGCTGCTATTGCTGATTATGTCAAGAGGTTAAGAAAATACCATGCTTCAAAAAAGAAAATGAAGAAGAGCCGAGCAAGAGGATAATTAAAAAGATATAACTGAAATATGAAATAGAGAAGTATTTATATATTTTCAGACAAAAGTTTCTTCAGACTTTAAAAAATCAGTTCTAAATCAAAAAAGAAGTCAAGACTAGTCCAGGCAAAGTAATTTGCATAACAGTTCCCAGAGATGCAGAAATGAATGTACAACCACAAACGCAGTCCCAGAGTGATGCTGTTCCCGTGGTGAAATATTAGCGGCAAAAATTTTGTATCTTGAGCAGCTATGTTGTCCACGCCTCCCAACAAGGAGCATCCATGTTTCAGATCCCAGCTGGGTACCATGCCATCCCCAGGAGGGGTGGTAAGGGGGCTCCCTCTCACCACAGGACAGCTGAGCAGCCTTCCTGGGCCTCCCCCGCCTTCCTTCTGCTGTAAAGAACACGATCCAAGACAAAAGCCCAATGAAAAGAAACCTTTGGTATAATCAACGGTAGAGGTTTTTTTACAATAACAACTACTTTTGTTTTCATAAAGCAATGAATTGACTCAAAATAAATCAGGTTACTGAGGAGCATGTTTTTGATTTTCTATCTAAATTGCACACTGCAGCACTGTTTTCCTTTTGGAATTATAAAACACGGTCTCTTCAAGAGACCACAGTCCTGTGTAGTCCAATAGGCTTACATATTTTACAATATAATTTGAAAACAAGACTATCTGTGAATTTAGAAATTCCTGTGGACACATGTATGCGTCATCTGGTTATTTTTCAATAACAAAAATTAAATCCTATTGCTGAAAAGAAGTCCAACTTCTGAAGAAAAAATAACCTGTTTCAAAAAGCATATGAAATGACACAGAAACAGGCAGTTACCTTTTGTGAATACCCAGAGACTACAAGACATATGTTCATCTCAATGTGGCTATTTATACTGGCTTTTTTTTTTTCTTGATCTTTTGATATTTCTTGGAAGTATAACATGACACTGAGATCTTTAGGGAAAACATGCATCATCAAGCATAATTATATTGACTTATGTTTTTGGCTGGTAACAAGATTTATTAGTCTTCGAGATATAATAATGTCATGGATTTGCTGAAGTCAATATGTCTCGTGCCAATAAATCTTAATATTGGCAAGAGAAGTCAATGCCTACTTAGGATTTTTCCAACCAAAAAAGCATCCTGTTAATATCAGATCTGCTCTCATGCAATAAGCAGTTCCTCTGATACATTATTCTGGCAATGTAGTCTGTTTTACTCAAAAAGCAAATTTCTTTCCAAGTCCCATCACTTGCTTAGCTGATGATTGGCTTTCAAGCATAGAGTGGGGCACAAAAAAAGCTTTGCTTCTCCACTTGGAAAGGGGATGAAGATGAACAGTACACTCTTGCACGTATTTCAGTGTTATGTCTTAATATGAAATCCTCTTGTAAAGACTTGGAAAATAAAATTTTTCTGGGTATAATGGCCAAAAACTGGAAAAGCAAATAAAAGCTCTTTTTACTTGATGGTAGACAAATCTGAAACTCCTGGAGATTTTTATGTTGAAATTGTATGATTTTGTCACAATAACGTTTGCTTCAACAATGTCATGCTGTCTTTTCCCAATGTGAAGAGTGCTATCTTTGATGTGAAATCAAATAATGACAACAATAATAATCCAAAAATCTTTATACCTAAAGCAACTTCTCTAGCTAATTTTTTCACACACTCTAATTCACTTCTAGTTTATTCCTTCCTATAACTGACCATATCTTAAACCTAAAATTTTCTCCTATCATCCAACCTGATGTAACTTTTCCTGACAAAATAATCTTTTCATAAGAGGTCATAATACTATACATATATTACACATTTTCAAAACATAACCTGAACTTCGTTAGGAAAAAAAAAAATCAAACTTCAAAACAGTTCAAATACTCTAACACTGGTTTGTAATTTAATTCTACACTTACTAATCTGTGCAACAAAATACAGTGAAATTCAATGTCTTGATGGATCACTCATGGAAAACTGAAGTAATTACCCTCATTCTAATATTCCTATTTAAATGCATGGAAAAATGATTAGCTGAAAGTTCTTTATGTAGCAGAAATGGCATCTGCTTAATATTTATGCTAATGTGTAATACCTTTTACCCTAAAGGTTAAGGGTGATGCATGAATGAAAAATTAAAGCAAATAAAAACAATACAAATAGAAATTCCTGCTACATAATGTCACTGTAATTAATTTTTTTTTTCCTGTAGCACGAGTGTGACATTCTTTCTTGGGCATAACTTTTGCTGATATAGGCATAATCCTATGAAGGTCTCTTTTTTTATTTTTCCTTTCTCCTCTCCCTCCCCCTCCTGTTGCTGGTAATGCCTGTGAGATTTAAGTTGGATTTAATCCAATATATTAGAGATATCTGATAGTTTCTTTAGGGCATATTCAAAACCATTCCTCATATGAGCCTGAGGTAAGAAATGGCTAACATTACCTGAGTATTGGATAACTATCTGTTCCCCACCATACAAGCCCAGCAAAAGAACCAAGAACTATTTTGTCTCTCCCATGTCTATCCCAGCTCATTCAAAAACTTGCACTTCAATGAACAGTCCTGGGCATACTGGGGCACCTTTTTACCCCACTATGTCCAACCAAATGTTTGCTGCTATTTGTTCTTTCTCTGTGCACACCTCCAAGAGGAATCCAATTCCTTTTTCTTAAATGCTCCTCCCCCATGTTTAACTGAAAATTGCAATTATATTCCTGACTATCTTTCTCTTCTTCAGGCTTCATCTTCTTAAGACAAGTCGGCGTGTAAGTTATATTGAGTAGAGAGAAGAATATTGCATGAAATTTGGGTGAGGAGAACAAGAGTTTTATAAAGCTGGAAAAGGAAACCATGACAATTTGTTTTGACTATTGAATTAAAACAATGATGAGACTGCAGTTTTCATGACAAGATCAGATAATGACTAGAAAAAAACACATTATAGAAGCTACTGAAAGGAAAATAAAGAACTGGAAAAAAGATACGGAGATATGTGCAGTCCTTCAAAAGGAAACAAAAAGGCATGAAGTCTCTGTGGAGACTGTACCTGTATAATTGACAACTAAATATTGAATTTTCATCATATACCTAATATTTACAGGACTATCACTAGCAAATTCATGAATCAAAAAACCTAGAGAAAAGTTCAGTAAGACAGAGGGTGACTAGTGGGGAACTAACAACTGCTGAATTTCTGCATGGCTAGGAGCTGAAAATTAAAAGGAAACAGTAGAATATTTCAGCACCATACAGAGTTTTTAAAATACCAACACAAACATATAACTTAAACAATTCACTGTGTGTCTTACAGAAATCAGAGAGGAAACAATGCCGGCACATAAGCTAATGTCAGAGATACCATCTGAACCAGATATTAATATTTACACAGATTTACTATTACATTATTACTTACATTTCCAGAGATTGCACTAAAGGAAAATATCTCATAAAAATAACTCATGGTATGCATAAAAACTAAATATGAGCAATGTGCTACAAACACCACTACCTGAGCTTTCAGCTCAATGACCAGGATGCACAGCAGTTTGTAATTTCAGCTATCACCAGGCTTCAGAGAGCTTAATTCAAAAGGTTTGAGGCATAATGAAGTTCAAACGATTTTTGAAATTGCTAACAAATAAACAAAAGGATTTGAAATCCAATGAAAGAACCAAATTTGGCTGTATTTGACACACAGTAGTATCTTTAAAACAGACTGCCAACAGCCAAAATTTCCCTCCAGTCTTATTTAAAAATCCAAATCCCCATCCTCATCTGAGATCTAACTGAAACTTGACGTTAACTGAGTAAGCAAGGAGAACCTATTGAAGCTCATTAGAGACAATGACAAAGAGCCCCTGAACATTTGTGAGGGATCTAATATTAAAAAAGAAAACCAAACAAACCATAACACCCCTCGAACAACAAAAAGCATAAAACAAAACACCGTCCTCTCTTCCCCACCCCTAACTATTGACTGGTTTTTATACACACTTCTAAGTTCTGCTTTTACACTGTCCTTTATCAGAGCTAGTACAGTGATTTTAAAAAATACAATAAAAAAAGAGAAAAATTGTTCCAATCTTTTTACTTGTATTTCTTTAAAACTTCATTCTCTTTAATTTTCTTGAATTAAGTGCAAAACAATAACAGCATGTGCCCAGTTTAACCATTCACAGCTATCTATCACTAAATTTTGTGATGTGATAAATTTTTTTCAATTTCTTCTTTGTTAAAATGAAGATTTTAGATGGATCTTACCATTAGGTACACCACTGATTTTTTTCTACCGGAAATCAAACTCCATCAGTTTTAGAAATAATGTTTAACACATTAGAATATAAATTACTGCAACCACAATCCCTCTAAAATGAAACAGTGACAGTTGCTAGCTGGCAGCTGTAACAGAATTGAAAAATATAGCTCTGTAGAATATAAGCCAAATGGATTAATATTTTATTTGCTCACAGAGGAAAGAATTCACACGGTAATGTGCACACCTAGAATGGATTGCACTCAATGAGAAACACCTTCTCAGTTCACATGGGAGGTTCAGTATTCATGAGTTTTGAGACTTTATCTCACTTCCAAATCCTGGGTATGCCCTTTAGGTCACCTCTTTCTAATCCCTCCCCCATTTGATGTTAGCAGGTGATAATCTCATCGATTTAATACCAATACAGTGGTAGGTCATGTCAATCATTATACCTGTTACACCAAAGAAGTCTAAAAATCCACATCTCTTAATTCAGGTCTGCAATGTGCTAAAATCATTATATTTATCAAAGAGTGTTTCTGTCAGCTGCTGTATTATGACTGCCCTTTACCACACACATTCTACCACAGGCAGGGTTTGGAAGGGTTAAACACGCTTCATATAGGTGAGGATGTTGCTCTATGAACTGTAAAATCAGTATTGAAAGCAACTTGGCAAAGGATCTTAGGCCCTGGCTTAATTAAAGTTGAGCTTGTTGTGCAAGTAAACGACACACAGTTGGGATTTGCTCTCTGCATAATTTACACATCCCTTGCTGGCTTGCTCTCAAAGCATAAGAGACTAATTCTAAGGCAAGTCTTGCATGATTTGATTCAGAGGTCATGTCATTGGAATAAAAAGAAAGAAAAATCATTCACCGATATGTTTATAAAAACTTAGCTCAGGGTTTCAAAAGCCTGTACACTGTTAATCATAGCATACAGAAGAAAGGACATTTAGCTAGATAGTCTGCAGTAGAAGGGTTAAAGATTCTCCACACAAGTGAAAGATTTATAAGTCTTACTCAGTTCAATAATAGAGTACTCTATATCAGAGATTTAGAGTGAAGTGTTATAACTAGTTATTTTTTAATTATTACGGGTATAGATAGATCCTTGAATGTATTGATGTGAACATAAATAGCTTACAGCAAATGCATTTTTTAACGGAAAACTGTGTATGTCCAAGTGTACCTTTCACATTTTGAAATGAGATCTTAGATTCAAATTTCTCCAGTGAAAAAAACTGTATCATTCTATGTGCTCTTGAGCACGTGTGTCAAACAGTTTGATGCTTTTTGGCTTTCTACCGAGATAGTGAAGTTATTATGCTCTCCATCTGTTGTTCCTTACACTGTTGAAGTTTGGTAACTGGCAACACTCTTAAATACACAGGGTATTTAAATACAGAGGGTCTGTAAGTTATCCGCACTTGCTGGCAGAGAAAAATATTTTCAAGTACTTCAAGCACAGAAGAATGAAAAAAATTGGGGTGTAAATTGATCTCATGTCATGTACAGGAAAGCTACAAATCTGTGTTGTCATCACGTTTTAGACCAGAACCATACTTTTAAATCATTCGAGAGTCAGTGGAAATGAAGTTTTTACAAAGACTGAAAACACCTATATGCTTAGCTTACAAAAAGAGACTAAATTCTACCTTTGATACAAAACCCAAGGGAGAAACTCAAGAGTTGCAGTTGTATCAGGCAGTAACTCAAAGGAAAGGGGCATAGTGACAGTTTTACGGCATTCCAAATCATTTCCACCTCTGTGACAGCTCAGGCACACTGTAGCAGAAAAGGAGCAGTGAGGAAGGATTTCTACCTCAGCTCTCATTCAATGTTCAGCAGCACTGGTTTGCTGCCCTCTGGGTTACAACTTATAGACCAGGACAGGGGTGCAGATGATTTAGGAAATCTCCTGACAATAGGCATCGTCCACAATTTGGGTCAAAAATGAGCAGGGTGATACGTCACTAAAACATGCTTAGTCTTGCTTTGGAAACAATAATGCATGAGTGCAAATGAAAGGCTCTATAAAACACAAAAGAAAGAAAAAAACTCCTTCCTTTTTCTTTTAAAGGTTCCGGTGCTATAAAATAGATCCTGTGAAAATATGCAAGCAAAGATGTAAGAACCATTTAAACTCAGATAAAGAACAAAGTAGTAAACCAATTTAACTGTATAAAAAGAAGGTCATAAAAGAATACACCACTGAAAAAGATTATTTTTTTCTAGTACATACTGATCACAATCAAATCATGATTTATAAAACAATTTTTGCAAATAGGCTTTGTGCACTGGATTGTTCTAATGGGTCATATTTTTTATGTGACTTCAGAAACCTTTCATAATGACAAAATGTAATGCACAGATCTTGAGATTACTGCATGGTCATAAAACAAGGTGATTCCTCTTGCTTAAAATGAATTAATTTTAGAAAGTCATTCTCCTCAAGATATAAGACATACTACTGGCACAGATCCTACTGCTTGTTCTTTAACCCTCTCTCCGTAGCTCATTGCTCAGATGGAATTTCTGTTTTCATACAAAATGACTGATGTGAAAATATTCAAAAGCAACTTTTATAATCTACCTTTTACACAAAAACAAGGGGCTCACTGGCAACTGCCTGTAGACCAAGTAGCATCTTAAAGGAAAGTGTCACAGAAAATACTTTGTAATAGTAAATCTCATTGTGGAAAATCTGCCTCAATATCCAATGACAACATCATATATATTGCCATCAAGTTGCGGAGTATTTTTCATAAACAACATGCTATACCTTAATGACCAGCCTATTTTATATTTTTGTAAGTGCCTCACAGGCAAGTCCTGTCTGAACAACCTAGCAGCCTACTTTGATGGAGTGGCTATATTGGTAGACAAGAGAAGGGCTACACATGTCATTCACACAGATGAAAGGCCTTTGACATGAACCCCACAATTATCCTTCTCTCTGAATTGGAGATACATGAATTTGATACGTAGACTGCCTCATGGATGAGGAATAGGTTGCAGAGTTGCATGCAGAGGGTAGTGGACAATGGCTCAGAGTCCCGATGGGCATCCAAACCAGTGGGGACAGCAGGCGAGGGAGGTGATTCTGCCACTCTGCTCTGCCCTTGTGAGACCCCANGAAAGTGTCACAGAAAATACTTTGTAATAGTAAATCTCATTGTGGAAAATCTGCCTCAATATCCAATGACAACATCATATATATTGCCATCAAGTTGCGGAGTATTTTTCATAAACAACATGCTATACCTTAATGACCAGCCTATTTTATATTTTTGTAAGTGCCTCACAGGCAAGTCCTGTCTGAACAACCTAGCAGCCTACTTTGATGGAGTGGCTATATTGGTAGACAAGAGAAGGGCTACACATGTCATTCACACAGATGAAAGGCCTTTGACATGAACCCCACAATTATCCTTCTCTCTGAATTGGAGATACATGAATTTGATACGTAGACTGCCTCATGGATGAGGAATAGGTTGCAGAGTTGCATGCAGAGGGTAGTGGACAATGGCTCAGAGTCCCGATGGGCATCCAAACCAGTGGGGACAGCAGGCGAAGGAGGTGATTCTGCCACTCTGCTCTGCCCTTGTGAGACCCCACCTGGAGTGCAGCATCCAGCTCTGGCGTCCCCAACATAAGGAGGACGTGGACCTGTTGAAGCAGGTCCAGAGAAGGGTCGTAACAGCCCTTCAGAGGGCTGGAGCAGTTCTACGAGGAAAGGCTGAGAGAGTTGGGATTGTTCAGCCTGGAGAAGAGAAGGCTCTGGTGAGACCTAACTGCAGTCTTTCAGTACATGAAGGGTGTCTTGAAAGATGGGGACAAATGTTTAGCAGGGCCTATTGCAATAGGACAAGGGTTGATATTTTAAACTGAAGGAGGGTAGACTTGGATTAGATATAACGAAGGTTTGTACAATGAGAGTGGTGAAATACTGGAACAGGTTGCCCAGACTGGTGCCCCATCCCTGAGAACATTCAAGGTTGCTCTGAGCAACCTGATGTAGATGGAGATGTCCTTGTGCATTGCAAGGGGGTTGAACTGGATGACCTTTAAGTGTCCCTTCCAACCCAAACTCTTCTATGATTCTATGAATATAATAATATTTTTCAAATAGGAATTTTGACCAAAGAGCTTAACAAATTTTTTTGTCCAAAGAATTTATTGTTTACCCCACAACAGCTTCTAATTTCAGGAAAACCTCTGCTCCTAGAAAAAAGAATTGGAAATACAGTGGAGATTTAAAACAAATACCAATAATAAACCCCCAAAACAAACAGATAAGGAAAAAATACAAACAAACAACTTTTTTGGTTTTGTAAAAACATCTGTAAGTTTAACTTCGTTAAATTTTGACAACACGCACTGACACTCCTTAGGGATTTCTATCTGGATTTAGATCTCTATTTTAGATCCCAAAACAAAACTTAGATGTTTGAAATGAATAGAACTAGATATGAAATCTCATTAGTTCCTTGATTCTGTCAATTACAGTATTTCTAATAGCAGCCTTTTTATTAAGACCCAGTATTAGACATTAATGCTTTCTGCCATTTTAAGTTACAACTTCATTGTTACAGATGGCACACATCATTGATCCCCATACCTAATAATTCTCAGGTTAACAACCATCAACTATATTAGCTTGGGAAGAACAATAAACATTAGAGCGATGGAATTTCTTACCAACATAGTCACTCATGGCTTTTTAAAGGCATGTAGCATACACTGTTGATCTCAATGGTGTGGAAGACATTGAAGATATATGCATATATATATAAGACCAATGACCCATTAGGTTATAAATTTTTTGGAACTAGTCCAACAGAAGCTTTCATGGTTTCCTATCTTAATTTAGCATACTTAATAATGATTCTTTGTAGCCCATTACTTATATACCATTACAGAGAACGATCAGACTCAAAGTCATTCCAGCCCACACAAACAACTGTGACCATGCACATACATCACTAAACAATAGAGATTTCTAATGGGTGACAACCCACTGACCATCTGTGCCTCTTTCTTTGAAGAAAGTATTTACTCAGACACTACTGAGGTGATGTGGAGACTTACTTCAGCTTTTACTTCTGAGGGGCAGAATGAATGAGGCAACACAGTTGATGTCACCTTCCGCCAGGACCAGCTCCTCTACTGGAGAAGCTGACTATTGCTCTGTCATGACCTCACCATTATGCCGTAAAACACCACTCTGGTGGGCTGTGACTTAGTCTTCTCTCTATTTAAAGTTATGAACTTCTCCCCTTCTGTCCACACCCAATGCTCACATAAGTATGTGTGGGAGTGGCAGAGGTGCCCTGTGTAGTCCAGGGGAGAGCAATGCGTACATGGCAGGAACACCATGAAGGGGTTTAATGTAAACGCTGTGAACTTGAGGCACTCTGGACCTCTTTATTCTACAAGTCAGAGATCAATCTCTAACCAAGGATTCATTATTGCAGGTTCAACTTGTGATTTTCTCTTTCAGCATGTAATTTTCTAACACCAAGCTGTGCAGTTTTGATGTTGCACTAGAACCTGATGGCACTAAACTATATCCTTACTACTAAAAGTGATACTCCCACCAGGACAAGATTTTTTTTAAAAGTAAACCTGCAATTGTTTTTCTTACCTATGTCCTGTAACAAATTTTAATCTGTTATTGCCTCTCTGTATTAATAGTTGCTTTGCAGTCCATTATTTATTTTCTCTTACAGTTTAGAGTGATTGACATGTTTTATAAACGTTGCAATTTTTTCACAAGAAATAACTACTGAAACCATTTGCTCAGCATAGGCAGCGGTACCAACAACTGGGGTTGCCCTCAATAGATGCTGCTTCCTATAATCAGTGCACTGTCATTGATCATTCAGTAGTTTTTGATTACTGCCTTTCAGTTTTTTATCCACCAAAGTGTATTTAAGTCAATTGGAATTATATTTTCAAGTGATACTTCATATGATCTCATAATAAATGAAAAACTTTAAATCTAGGTAATTTTCCTTCTTAACCACAATAATGTGATCCAATGAAAGAATACAATGAAATAGAGGGCATTGCTTTTCCTCTGGGTGGCTCCCCTAGCTTGTTGGTGACCGAACAAATAAATTAATTTCAAACTCATGAATTCTCCATACCAAGGACTGACCTTAAATTTCTGGAAAGAACATTATATATATATATATGTATAGTATTTGGTAACTTTTGCCTTCTCAACTTTCAGTTACTTTTTACATTATCCAAACACAAGACTGCCACATTAACTATACTGAAATGTTTAACTTTATTTAAAGCATGCAAAAGTCTAAAAAATTTTAACAGTAAGTCCACCAATTCAACCCAAATTTATG
>VYZR01011622.1:0-23255 GCA_013400675.1 Oxylabes madagascariensis | reverse complement strand
CTTAGATTGCTGCCTACAGGTGCTAGAAATGGAGTGAAGCAGAGTGAGAGAAGCTTTAGAAGTGAGCATCTCTGATGTGATCAGGGTGTGGGTAGCTGGCAGAGACACGGGCAGAAGACAGGGAGACTTTTGTTCACAGAGGAAGAACTATGAGAAGAAGGGCTTGACAAGAGCAAGAAATAAGTGATGGTAGGATTCAAACTTGAGCATGTTGATAGGTACTTGTATAGGTGAATAAGGGAGGCTGTTATGTGGATACACCATCTGAAGAGATTACAAGACCAAATGATTCAGCAACCACCTTCCACTCCTTGCTGCAGACCAGACTTTGCATCTGCCACCTCTGCACAGCAGTAAAATCTTCTTTCTTCTTCCAGCAGAGTGGAAGTCCTTAGAAGAACTCAGGCTTTAGGCTGTTTCCAGCTGGTGTGAGCCAAAGTGACGATAGGCAGTGGAATCCAGAGAGGATTTGTCTGTTCTCTGCTTTGCAGTGATCAGGCTGCGGCCGCCCAGGATCTGGGCAAGGCTGTGGCTGCACAAAGGACAGATGTTGACATCCAAAAAAAGCCTTTGAAATTGCCTCGTGTCCACATGCAAGCCTTAACCATCAGAATGAAACAAAACTTAAACCAACGCTAAAATCAATGCCTGAGCTCCCCTTCTTGGGAAAAGGTCCTGAAACACCACACAGAGCTATGAAGAGGTCAGAAAATCCTCACTTCACAATCACAAGAGTCTCTCTATAGAAAACCCATTCCATGTAAAACTTCTTGAGTTCATAGCAGATCACTCATTTTTGAGTTACTGAACTAAAGAAAATTACTTCAGATTTCCAGTCTTTCTCTGTACTAATCCTATAACTTTTATTACATGTTTTTACCAGATTTTTAAAAAACTGTTTCTTTAGAAATACATCTTTCTATATATTTTTTCTATTCTGCTGCTCATAGTAANGTAAAACTTCTTGAGTTCATAGCAGATCACTCATTTTTGAGTTACTGAACTAAAGAAAATTACTTCAGATTTCCAGTCTTTCTCTGTACTAATCCTATAACTTTTATAACATGTTTTTACCAGATTCTTAAAAAACTGTTTCTTTAGAAATACATCTTTCTATATATTTTTTTCTATTCTGCTGCTCATAGTAAGCTGGAGTAGTAAAATGTAGATAAAAATCCCAGTATTTACCAACTTTGAATCTTCTCAGTAATGATTGCATTATGTATCTTAATGCTTCTTGCAAGCAACTGAGTGTCATTAGTTCTAGTAAATAAAACTTAAATAAAACCAGAAATCTGCAGGCAGTTATACAAAACTGTTTATTACAAATAAATGTTTTTGTGCGTAATGCTTCCAGTAGAAAATGAATTTGTCACAACTATTTCAATAACTATAATTTCTAGTGTTGTGTTTTTAAAACATTTTATTTTATGTACAATTTTTAGTACAATTATCGAAGAGTATTTCAAACAGGTTTTGTTTTTACTGTGTATGTGAACACAAGTATTGTGTTGGCTGTGTACGCAAGTTTTGTTGACTTTTTTTTCCCATCCAGTACAGAGACTGTTTAATTTTGCAATATATTTAAAAATTTTAGTATATTAACGTGATGCTGGTCTTGTTCCTTCTCTTAACAGAAAAGCCACAGTCACATATTTGTGTCCTGAAAGTGAACTGTGGTTGCCATTTGGTCACGTCTCAGAGTTCAGGTCCCTGGCAAAGGGCTGTATCCCTGTAGGATGGATGTAGGCAGGGGGATTAATGCAAAGACAGGACATGTTAATGTTTATAAGGGTGGTGTGATGCAGATTAATGTTTACAAGGATAAATGCACTGAACTTCTCGAGATGATGAAAATGTGGTCGCAAAACTATCGCAGATGGAAAACATTAAACCAATTGTTTAGAACTTTGCAATCATCTAATTTGGGAGAAATCGCTGCTTTGCTCTAAAACAACTGCTGCTTATAATTTTTTATTTTTTTTTAAGTAGTGTTGTGTACTTCAGAGAGTTGGGAAACAGTTTAAATAAACTCTGATAGATCATGAACTAAAGTCTTCTAAAGAAGTAACTTTCCACTATTATCACAGCTATAGGTAATAAATTTGAATTCTGTAACCATGAAGAAGACAGACATCCCAGTTCTTTCTAGTAGTTTCTCTAGAACAGACACATCTTATGAGTTTCTGTTTCTAATTAAGTTAATGAAGACGTGGATCCATCAGAATGCATCTTTCTAAATCCAGTGTGATCCTTGAGTGTACAAGATGTTTAAACAATGAAGATAATGCCAATAAGGTGTAGCCAGGCACATTTTTCCCTCACTTTTTACTATGTTTGGATTAAATTGAAATGACTGGCGTGGGGTTTTAGCCTCACATGAAGTGCTTCTGTAATACAAAGGAAATGTTATTCTCTTAATTTGTGGGTCCTAAGCAACTGCCATGGCATAAATTGGTGTGTGAGTTAGAAAATGCAAACTTTAATAAATATTTGTGATTTTAAAGTTTGGATTTATTGATATTCTAAATATATCTGCTTTTAACATATATGTAGCAGACTAAACCAGTATCCCTCGAACAGCACAATTGTCTGACTTCTGGTGTGGTTCATGAAACCTTTGGCTTGGGCTGCAAAATTCTAAAAAATCTGTTAATCCAAGATGACCTTCATAGAGCCTGTGAAACAAATGGATGCATTTTGAAATTAGTTTTTTTTTTTTTTTGGAGGGCTTTCCTTGAAAAATAAAGATATCTTGGCATATTTCACTTCTCTTTGCATGGAAAAGGTAATTCTTAGATGGCTTTATGCTCAAGATACTCTTGCACCTTTTGAATGTTGTGATATTTGATTTTCCAGCAGAATAACTCTGCTTTTTTTTTTTTTTTTTTTTTTTTTTTTTTTTTTTTTTTTTTTTGAGTGAAGATTTAGGGGAATATGGGCAAGGACAAGGACTGCCAAATCCTGTAGAAATCATTTTCCATGCGCAGAAGGTGTTAGGAGCACAAGAGCAGAAATTAAAAGTTCAGTAATGTGGGACAAGCAGAGCGATGGTGCAGATTTATTTCGTGCTGAGGACAATGAGCGTGTGGGACTGGTTTCCAAATGTGATAAAAGTTAACAGCTGTAATTAGGCCCAGGCACAGAGCAGCCATGGAAGGGACACCACAGGCATGTGCTGAGCCACACTCCAGCATCCACCAGGGAAACCTGTGCCAGGGTCAGACCTTCTGGAATGATCCTCATTCACTCCCTGCTCTGGTGACATCATCCCAGCCCCTCACGTGGAATGTAATTGGTTCCATGTTTTAATTAATTTAGCCAGCAAATTGACTGCTGTCATCTGATTTATTTAGCTGATAAGCTACTGCCAATGGCTTCAATTTTTCCTATTTCATGGAAATGTTTGCATTTGTAATTCTCAGTTTGACTCTCATCTCTGTTTTTTTTCTCCTCACATACCAGTCTTAATGAGGACTTTGCCTTTCTTTTTGAAAGATCCTCTTGCTACTTTCTGCCACGTTCACTACTATGCTGTTCAAATATTTTAATAATTAGTATTTAACTCTTTCGTTCCTTCAGATTTTTTCCCTGCTTTCTTCCCGTTGTTTTGGAGCTGTAACTCCTTAAAGCATAATCTCTAACTTTTGTGTTTTGTACTGGCTTTTCATAGAATGGTATCATGGAATGGTCTGGGTTGGAAGGGACCTTAAAGCCCATCCAGTTCCACGCCCGCCATGGCAGGGACACCTCCCACTGTCCCAGGGTGCTCCAAGCCCCAGTGTCCAACCTGGCCTTGGACATTTCCAGGGTTCCAGGGGCAGCCACAGCTGCTCTGGGCACCCTGTGCCAGGGCCTCCCACCCTCACAGGGAATAATTCCTGCCCAATATCCCATCTACATCCAACCCTCCTGCAGCTTTAAGCCATTCCCCCTTGTCCTATCATCTCCACCATTGTCACCATCCCTAATCTTTCCCATTTAAGATGCATTACTATTCTCAACCATTAATTCACAGATTTAATAATGTGTTTGATGTGTCTCTCCCACCAGTACCAGAGTCACTTTTGATTATGTTGTTGAGATGACAGGTCCCTTGCTAAAGTCTCTGCAAAGATCCCTGAGCAGTTTTCATTCCCTGCTAGCCAATGACTTTTGAGTTGCTTTCATGTGCTGTTTCCAAGTGCTTGTTAGGTTTTAATTGTGATTTCTTCTTCTGTCTCTGAAGAGAAATGAGTAACTCAAAATGCAGAACATTCCTATGTTCTTCTAAATGACTTGGGTACTTCAAGGAATAGGAAAGCTCAGCTAACAAAGGTTCTGAGAAGTGTGGAGGACACAGCAGAAAGCAGCAGAAAGCTTGGTCAGGTTCCCCGGTGCTGACTCCGAGCAAATAAAACTGTTCAGAATCAGAGCTGGGCATTAGAAATCAAAAATGGGTCAAGCCGTGAATGACCCTGTAAAGCTTTGACTTTGCTAGTTGTGATCTGCTAAACTGCCTTGTGCAGGCTGCTGAGGGCCTGGAGCTGCAGTGAGGAAACCTGGCTTAGGGAGAGCATGCACAGGAATGAGAGAATCACAGGAATGTGAGAACATCTCACAGTGCCCCTGCCTTCAAAACAGAGCTGTACCTGCTGTGGTCCTGCTTCAGGCCCTTGTCTGCACAGTGCATTTCAACTAAAAGCTGAAAGTTGATTCAATAACCAAAAAGTGTAGTTAAAATAGAAAAAAACCCCACCAAACCCAAAGTGCCCTGAGTGTGCAGTTAATAGTCTTCATTGGCAGTTCACATTCTCATTCCTCGTATTTGAAGTCATCAAGAACAGTGTTAAAGATTCAACTTCTTTTGAAGTGAATACTTCATTTTGTCCTCTGGAAGAACATCTAAAAGTAAAACAGTTATCTTTGTCAGCTTGCCAATGACTAGGTTATATTGCTTTTGTTGTTGTTGTTGTCATAGTGTCTTGACTTTGGAAGCACTGGATGCTTTTTTCAAATGGGAAGTGTTCAGTCCCATTTAAGTAACATTTTCCCAGGTACTACGAGGTTTTTTTGCACCGCATTCCTAAAAAGCAAATCCTTGGAGGAATATCAATATCAATCCTTGGTAGGACAAGAGGAAACAGCACCAAGTTGTACCAGAGGAGGTTTAGGTTGGGTATTAGAAGAAGTTTCTTCATGGAAAGGGTTGTCCAGCCCTGGAACAGCTGCCCAGGGCAGTGTTGGAGTTACAGTCCCTGGAGGGTTTTAAAAGCTGTGTGGATGTGGCACTTGTGGACGTGGATTAGTGGCTTTGGCAGTGCTGGGTTAATGGATGGATTGATGGTCTGAGAGGGCTTTTGCAAACCTGAATGATTCTGTGATTCCATGATACAAATCTTGCCCTTCAGTAGACATTATCCAGTCACCTTTTTCCAGGATACTATATTGAGGTAGGCTACAATAATTGTATTATATGAGAGCACCTCAGATAAACTGGGAATTTCATGCATATTGTTTGTGTGCATCTCCTTCAAGCGTGTCCAGTTGGATTTCAGGGATTGTTTCCAGGTACGGCAGAAGCCGTGAATCAGAGCTGAGCCCCGAGCTGCTGGGAGTTGCTGCATTGACAGGAAACGTTTTCCACTGGCCCCTGCTCCTGTTTACCCCAGGAATAACGGGAGTCCCGGCACAATGAGTTATTGTTTCTGCAGCACGGCGGGGCCAGCGCGTTCCGCCGCGCGATCCGGCTGCCGCTCCTCGGCGTGGAGCTCCACGTCGTAAACCAGTGGTAGGAGTTCAGGCACAAAGCCCAAAAGTTTGGGTTGGAAGATGCCTTCAGGATTTCCCCTGGTTGCAGCTTCCTGTCTTTGCCCATTTTAAGGATCCCTGTACCTGTAAAACTGTTAATTCTCCTGTTTTAAGGATCATTGGTAACATTTTTGATAAAAGTGCATTTTTCTACTTACAAACATGTTCTTTTTGAACAGTGGTTTCAAAAGTTCCTATTTTCTTAGAGTAACTGAAAAGATTTGGCTGATTGAGAATATTCTGAGCATTTTACTGTACTTCCCTTGTGACTTGTGCTTTCTGGTTTTAATTAAGAATTCTTTTCATTGAATTTTTGTGTGTTGTTGTTTATGCTTCATTTTAACTGTACTCTTATTTTAGTTTGAGTTAGTATTTTTGTACCCCAAGGCATGGGGGTCTTTAATATTCCTCAATGTATGAGTCTAGTTTGAAAGAAGCAATATGAGAAAAAGCACACTTCAGCTCACTCTTTTATATAAATATGACTATTAATGGGTATTGCTGATTGGCCCCTTTGTTTTTGAGGATGACATCCCATACTTTGCTGGTGAACAAAAGAAATTATGCTTTAAATTGGGTAAGAAATAAGCTTATTTTCAAAGGTCAGAAAGATTTGGCTTCTGACTGGTGGAATAATTTTCGGTTTCCAGTAATTAATATCTCCTATGTCTCAGTCATAGAATTTGAAAAGTTAATGTGTTTCTTCCTTTTGCAGTTTCTTTGTTTTAAAATCATTGATCATTAACTGTGACAAGGTCATGTAAACCAGATGTAGCTTTTCTTTGAAAAAAAATTCAACAAGGCTGTAGTGTTTCTCATATAAATTAACATCACCATAGTGTAACCAGCAAGGGATGGTGCTTCTTTGCATCATTTTTACACCTAGTTTGAAAGCTTGAGTATTATGAAACTTCTAATCTCCCAGTAAATGGATTTTTAATTTTTTTTTATTTGATTGTAAAAATGGGAACATTCTGTTCATCTTTAAAAACTATTCAAATCCTAAGTGCTTCAAAACTGAAGATTAAAAACCACAAGGAACATGAAACAAAATCAAAAGTCCAGCATATTCATGGGCTGGAAATGCAGCAGCTGTCAAATGTTTATCTTAATACTTTCTGTTCTGTGGATTTAATGCTTGGAGGTAAAAATAATTCTTTTGAGATTCCATTTTTAAGCAAAGTGGAATTTTAATTTGTAGTGTGAGTTTCTTTCAATGTCTGCTTTCAGTGTGAATCACAGGTTTCAGTTAATGACAGGTTTAAATATTTTAATTTTTGAATTAGGGTTGGTTCTTTGCCTTTTCCTTTCTTTCTTTCACTGCTTTATCCTGCTATGGTGGAGGAAAAAATCCAGGTTCTCTATGTAGTATGGATGCAGAATTACAAAGTGATGATGACCAAATACTTTCATTATTCCAGGGAGTTGAAGGAGCATTTAAAGAAAATTATACTTATGATCAGAAACAGAATCATTTCAGAGTTTAGCAGGAGTACCACATTTCTTTTTGTGAGTTAGAAATGCCAGTCCTCAGTTAGGCTTCTTACTAATTCTGAGTCCATTCTGTACAGAAAATATAAGAAATATTTTCCTGAGACTAATGTGGGTTGTTGCGGAAATTGGCAGTTGTCCTTTCTCCTATTTAGAAAACAGGAAAGTCAATAAATTTGTCACTTTACTTTTAATTATTTCTTCACTTGTTTTCCTGTAAGTGGAAAAAAACACTTTAAAGGGAAGTTAAGATTACTTCCATCTCTAGATATACCCAGAGAAATTAAAAAATGTCATGTTTGTGAGGAGTCTGTCCAAGGGGAGGAGGGAAGAGGTGTCATGGCTCTAAAGAGGAGCAGTGCAGGATGCTGCAGCTCAGGCAACATTTTTGATCACTGTTGATCAAAACCAGCTTGGCCCAAAAAAAAAAAAAGCTGCTTTAGTAATAGTTTTCTACAGAAACTTCGAGCCATCACCCTTTTTTCAGCATGGGGTTGGCTCTCAGGCTCTTGCAGAGCTCACTCTCCACTCCAAGTCTCCCTTGTCCAGCTTTGCACGTGCTTACCCAGCTTTCTGACCAGATGGAGCAGGTTTTCACTTCAGTTTATATTAGGGAGTAATAATAAAGGTTAATGCATATGAAGAATAAAAATTTTTGGATATGGGCTTCCCCAAATAATTTTAGAAAAATGCTAATCCAGCCCTGAGCTGTAAGAAAAAGATCCTGACCATGAAATTCTGGATTTCTGTAAAAAGCACACTGCTGTCCAGCTTTCTATTGCTGTGAATAAAGAAGGTGAAATCACTCCTCCTTACTTCATGCTGGTATTTCAGCATTTGAAAATGATGTTTTGGTCTGGGAGGGAGCTTGTAGTCTTGTGTGGGAGCCTGTTTTTTTGGGTGAGTGCAGGCTGAGGCTGCCTTTGAGCACTTTTGGTGAAGGTGGTGGATGTGTGAGCTGGGTCAGGAGCTGAGGCCAGTGCCTGCCAAGACATCCCATTGCATAGAGAGGCTTCGGATCACTCCTGCTCCTTGCTTTGTTTTCTGCTGGTACTTAGCAACGTGTCTGATACGCTTTGTGTTTTCAGAAAGGAAATCCTCCATATGTGGATTCCATTTAACAGTGGTATGGGGCTGGGAACAGAACATTTTAACACCTCTGTGCAGTCTTTATGGGGTCACAGTGGCAAGGTTGAATTAGAAGTGAAAGCTCTTCTATATTCAAATTTCAATAGACAACTGATGCATAAATAATTCGCTGCTTTAGGAGTGTAGGGGAAAAAAGAAAGAAGTGGCGAGAAATTTTTCAACAAGAATTTTAGCTCTGAGACGTACAGGATAATATTTCTATTTTCAGTTGGCAGCTGCAGTTGCCCAGTTTTCTAAAATTACAGGAACTTTCAATCTACATAGTTGATTGCTCTGTATTTTGTGTGTCTGCCATCCAGACTATATTGATAGATGTAACTGAATTAAGGGATGAAACCTTGTATATGTTTTATGTCAAACGACAGTGCCTCTTCTGCAGACTACAATAAATCAACAGCTCAGGAGGTGAAAAATGAGAAAGTGTGAGGAGGAAAAAATAAGCACTTTTAAAAAACTTTTTAGTGGTAACAGTACTGTATTCAGTAATTACAGTAATGACTAAAATTGCCCTAATATACTGTTCCACTATCTGATCAGTCAGGGTCTCTCCAGAAAGGGAAGTCATTAAATAAAATTTCTTCACTGAAGCTTGGAAATAAAAGGATGGTGTTTTTTTATTTTCAGCAAGGAACTTTTTTAAATAAAGTATTTGATCTCATTTTGAATTGTGATTGCTGCTGTATCCCAGCATCAGCCACACAGGGAAGCCCTGTTAGAATTAAATTGGCATCATCTTGAATAGCAAGCAAATTTTACTATGTGCTACTCGGCAGGATATTTAATTTTTCTTATTGGGAGAGTAATTTCTTTGTTAAAGTGTGCCAGAGCCCAATCTGCTTTTATTTCCATTAAATTATCTCAAATTTATTCTGCTTATATTTAAGTAGTGTTTAAAGGGAATAGTTTCCTGAATTCCCATGATGTTGCCTCCAGACCAGCAGCAACTGAAAGGTGGCTGAGTTTTGACTTTCAGATTTGTTATGATGGTGACACAAGTTCCTATTTGCCATCTCTAAAAGCTTAACTATGTACCTGGGATTATTTTACTTTATACTTAACATCTCAGTAAAAAAACTGAGTAAAAAAAAACCTCAGTAAAAAAAAAAGTATTTTACTTTATATTTAACATCTCAGTAAAAAAAGGTTTCTTTTATAGATGGAGTTTAAATTACACACATTTAAGTACTTTTACGGAAGGTTATTTTTTTTTATTAAAGCTTTGACTTTGAGGGGAGTCAGTGGAAGAAGAGGTAATCATTGTAGAAATTTGGAATGTTATTTTTCATTGCAAGGAGGCAACGAGTAAAAGTGGAGGAAGGGCACAAATGCTGAGCAGCAAGAACAGAGTTCAGCTGAGCCTGGAAGGCTGCAGTGAAACCAAAGGTACAGTAGCTTTAGTCTCTCAAAGAAATCAAATCTGGGGCCAGCATCACTGCAAACCAGAAGATGAAGTCACCCACAGTATCAGGCTTTGGGAGTATTTGAAATCAATGAGTATCAAACAGTGAGTAGGGAACAGCTCTAAAGTGCTTTGTGAGGGCTCAGCTTGGCCTAAATCCATCTCAGGGCACAGGCTGGGAGTCAGTCTAGAGGTGCAGTAAATAGAAACTTTCCAATTTAAGAAGTTAAAATAACTTTACACTTGTGTCACCTCCAGAAGCTAAACTTGCACATTTTTTCCTTGGTGAACTCTCAGGAAGGAGGAGGATGTAACAGAAGAGGCAGAAGGGCTGGTAGTAAAATCAACCTATTGGGATATCAGGGAGTGTTGGCCACACATCAAAAAACTTGATGGATTTCAAAGAGGGAGAGAAAGCCATAAAGTGTTTTTGACTTGGTGTTTATCTAAAGCAATTGCCAACAATAATTAGTGGGGAGAACAATCTCAGCAAGTACTACTCAGATTTTCTTCCTTCAAACCATGTTTTCCCAGTTAAGTCTTAAGAAACACATTGTGCTTTCATGTCAGGAATCAAAACACAGATAAAAGTAATGAAGTCATTCCAAACTTGGTAAAGCAGTCTTCATTAAGTTTCACAGACTAAATTCAGGCAATCAGCAGAAAAAAGTTTATAGGCCATTTCTGTGGATGAACAGGGGCAGGTTCTTCAGAATGTCTTGCACAGAGAAGAGTTTCATGGCCTCCTTTAAAACATAAAGAAGCATTAATTAAAGGCAGAAAGAAGGTCCAAAAGGAAGTCTTTACACAGTTCATGTCCCAAAATACTGACATTCCAGTAAGCATCTCTATTATTACTGGAATTTATATGGTTCTATTCTCAAACTCATGTTTCAGATTCTGGGTTGACTCTTCTTGGTGAGTTTTTGAACCTAAAGTTCAGAAAAGTTCAAGATTTCTTTTCCCACTTGTTTGTAATTATTTTACTAATTTATCCCGTGGTGGCCTCAGATGTGTGGCACGTTCTCTGAGTTTCTTTAAAGACTTTTCTAGCACTGTAGTGCAAATTTTTCTGACACACAGCAGCCATATAACATTATGGCTCAGCAGTAGGAGCATCAATGGGATTCATAAAAATAAGGAAGTTTTAACTTGTTCAATGACACTCCCATGTATATGATACTGGATAAATGAAGTCACAAGGGGTCTGTATGTGAAGGAAATAAGGTTTAACTGTGGTCTGTGTATCTTTGAAGAGGAATTGTGTTGTACCCACCCAGGGAGTGCTTGCACTGCTCACCCTGTTGTTCTGCAGAGCTCAGGCGTCAGACTTAAGTAAGGACATGTAACCCCTGGAATGAAACTCAGAAACCAGTATAACTGAGGGAAAAACAGGCTGGGGCTGGAGGGCCAGAGAGTTTCACCTGGGAAGATGGTTTATTGCCTGATACTTACCTGAGGAAACAGCCTGGAGGCTTCTTGCTGGTTTTAATACATTTCTCCCAGCTGGTGTGGTGGGTTGTAATGACAAGTCTCTCCTGGTCAGTTCTGTTTGAGTCTTTCCCAAACAGAGTTTGACTTTTGGCTCATTCACATAAATGAATGTGAATTTTTAAATACAGCAGTAGAGGTGTTCTCAGAAATGCCATTAATTACCATGAGAAACGTGGGCTGCACGATTTACCTTTCCACACATTGCAGGCACAGTCCCTCTGCAGGCTGGGTTTTGTTCCCAGCCATGACTCAAGAATGCTCTGCAGCCCAGCTTCCATCTGCAGATGACTTCCCTTACTTCATGCGGATTCCATTAGGCATATTGAAGCCAGAGGCATAAATTCAGGTGATGTGGACAGTATAAATGACCGGGGTTTGTGTTCTCTGATCCTCTGCAGTGGATGAAGGTCGCCTGAAGGAGCTGGGCAGGGTGCGGGTGCTGCACAAGAGGACCGTGATGCCTTACAGCGTGTACAAGAAGAGGAGGAAGGGGCCCAGCGACGAGGCCAGCGTGCAGCAGTATGCAAGCCTGGTGGGACAGACCTGCTCAGAGAGGATGCTGCTGTTCAGGAGCTGAGACCCCGTGAGATGGCACTTCACTGGCGCTACATTTCATTGCACTGCCACTGGGTGATCTGTCCCATCGCCGTGTGCTGGTGTGCCCACTGAGACAGGCTGAAGCACAGGTGTACAGCCAGGCTTGTGTCAATGGTACTGTGTGTCAAGGCCAACTCCAATAAATCTTACAGTACAGCAAGGCTTTAGCAATATAAGTTTAGAAAAACACGCTTGCAGTATATTTTAATTAAGTAGTTCTAGCCTTTCTATGCATTATGAATAATTCTAAGTATCTAAGCAAAATGAAAAACAGGTGTCTTTTTTTTTTTTTTTTTGTAGAGACGAAGGTTGACTAAATCTAGATTAAGAATCATTAAATTACAGATGTTTTCAAATAGCACCTTGGATATCTGTCGTTAAACATTGCTGTGAAATTTGTGCTCGCATTTGTATGCTCCTAAAATCCTGCAAGAGAACTGAAACGTGCTATTACTTTCCAGCATGATACAATTTTATTTCAGCAGTATGTTTAAAAAAACAGGAAGAAATTATTTTCACTGCACATTCTTCATTTGTTTAAAGCAGTAAGTCAGTGTCAGAGGTCCTAGTGAGTGTAGGAGTTCGTGGTAGGTTCTCAGTGGCAGGGGATGCAGTGCTTTGGAAAACCTTCCCCTTCAGAGAAGAAGCAGAACAGTTGCACTATAAATATACCAAAGATATGCAGCCAAGTGGCACAGTGGTTTTTGGTATAAGCCTTATCCTTTGTCTAACAAGAGTGGGTATTTCAATGCACATGGCTAATGTGAAATAGAGCTCGGGAGGTTTATCCTGCAGCTGTCAGTGCACATTTCAGAACTGTGCTAACAACAACAAGACATAAGGTACCACTGCTGGGTTTTGTTGCAGGTGCTTTTTTTCTGCAGAATTGTACAGGAAGACTTAAATACCATATTCCAGCTTTTTTACTGACTGTTTTGTTTCTGGTGCAGCCGCTCACGGGTTAACATCTTTAATAACATTTTAGTAAATACTTCTGTTGGAAACACAGGAAGTTGTGATCCTTTATGAAAGCACTTTATTATCTCATATATGAACATTGTCTGTGTCCCTGTTAAGTCATATAAGTTGGAGGAATTTGGGGAAATAACACTGTTGTATAACTCAGTAATGTATTACAACACCGTAACATTACCAATGCATTTGTGTTTCTTATCTTCTTGGATAACAGGGGCTGGTATTTACCTTGAATCAACTTGGAGTTTCCTGTTAGCCTTTGAACAAAGATTCTTATTCAAGGATATGTGGGTGGTTTTCCCCCAGAAAGGAAACAAATTCAGTTTTACCCTCTGAGGGTTACATCTCCTGTCATTCATGGATTCATTGATTTAATTTTAAACACTTGGCCAGTATTATTAATCATTAATTTTTATGTGGAGCAGACGTAAGAACTTGGGGAATCACGTGCAATGCAGATTTAACTTTGTTTTTCCATATCTGTTTGATATGAAATTAGTATATTGTAATATTATTGATAGTACAGCCTCAATAGCAACTTTAAAAAATCATTTTGTGTTTTATTAATTGGGCTGCATAGTATTGATCCACTCCCAGTCTGCAGCAGAAATGGTCATTCACGTCAGCATCATATCTGGTGTGTGTTTATCTGTTGCCTGGTACTGAGAAGTTTCTTTGCACTGTACCTCTTGGTTTGTCCATGCCTTACCTCAGCCTCCTGCCATGGGGAGAACCACTAAACAATCCTCATGAAGATTATTATGAAGAATTCCTTTCTGTGGAGAAAATACTTACACCACTCTGTCCAACAGCGTAACGTTTTCTGCCTACACAATGTGCAGAAAAGTGGTGATGCCCATATGGCTTGCAAGCAAAATAAATGAGAAAACCTTTTTGTGTGATATAAAATCAGTTAACAGGCACTGAGGAATTTCACTATGAATTGCAAAATCTTAAAGGTTATCAAAGCCATTTAATGGCAGCCTCACTGAGCTCCTGGAGAAGTTAAAGTTTCTGTTTAATTTCAAGGGAGCAGACCTAATGTCCCCACTGAGAGTTCCTGGAGAGCTCCATCTCTTTGTGCCCGTATTTGTTACTGAAATGCCTTGGATTAGACTTTTATCTGATGCTCTGTTTCTCTTGGGGAGCTTTTAAAGACTGCAGTTAAAGGAAAGTGAGAGAAGTATAAACCTGCAAGCTGAGCACAGCTTGAAGTTGTCCTTAGTGTGAGCACTGGAGGTAAATGTCCATTTCCTGTGAGTCTGAAATGGTGCTTTCACTTTCTGACCTCCACTGGGACTGCAGCACCACGGCAGACTGGGCTCCTGGCTCGTACTCAACTCAAATATGGATTTATATTAAAAAGCAAAACCAGGCGACACTGAGATTAACTCAGAAACTGAGTTCATCTCCTGTGGTTTGCTGAGATCTGACTCACTGTGGTGTAATTGTAGAAGGAAACTGGTGCAGTATTTTTGAGGGCTAATACCTCTACCCTGTTTTTGGAAGGGGGATAGAGGCTGAGGACGAAGTTCTGTAAATTTTGCCTGTGACTTCAGTGGAGCTGAAAATTCACCACTATTACAATATTATTTAATATATTGTCATTGACGATTATTGAATTTAGAGATATTTAACTTAGCACAAACTATTTTATAGAAGTTTTTTTTTTTTTGTGTAGCTGGTTTGTGAGAGTCAATCTCCAATGTGAGGTTACCTTGTTCTGTCATCTGTTGATAAATGAGCATAAAATGGTGGTAAGAAAATGCAGAGTTGTGAGCAGTGCTAAAAAATGCTATTTTTTGTTTTAATTGGAAGGAAATGGGAAGCTTACACATGTCCAGCATCAACACGTGTCAGTAAATTCAAGAATCTGCATGTTGAGTTTGTAATTGCTTTTTAGCAGGCCTGTTTGACTTGCAAGTGTAGAAAATAAAGTTATTTCCAGTCTCTGTGAATTATTATAAGAAATAAGAGCTCTGAATGTTTAGTTTGTAGGAATTTCATTATGCTGGAGATTGACCACGTGTACAATGAACAGCAAAATCAAAGAATCCATCAAAGGATAGCAGTGATTAGAAGGGGGACCTGCAAGTTTCAAATCATGTTCAAAACAATGACCTGTTTTGGAACTAAGTTCTAGTTCCAGCCAGCCAGATTAATGAAGAGATTGCATGAAATATAATTGATACTTCTTTTCTGAATAAAATAAAATAAAGAGACTTTTCACAAATGGAGACTAGACAGGACTAGCTATTTATTTGAGTTCAGCTTGGTTGAACAAAAACCTGTCTCTGAATTAAGGAGCCAAACCAGCAACACAGAAATTTGGGTTGTGTGCGTAAAGATAATCAAACATTGCATCATTTTCTGACTGAATGAGGCAGAATTCCAGCTAATTCTGGATTCCTGAACAAGACTTTTCTCCAAGCCCAGCACCAGCATGGCTTGAAATGTTGCTGGGACTTTTTCTGTTCCATTGCTCCTGTGGAGTCTATGGAGTCTACATCCATCAGTATTTTTGAGGTTCTGTGAATTTCCTCGCCTGGTGATCGCCCTGAAGCTCCAGCCTGATCAGCCACATTCTGAATTCCTTCTCCTCCTGGTTGTCCCAGATAATCCTCCAGACATGTATTACGTGCTGTCCTGATCACACTCTCCATCTCCACTCAAGCCTTCGTGTCTCTCCTTCCTCATTCTGTCTTCTACAGGAAGAGCCTGCATTTGGAAGGGTGGGTGGGGACCACTTTTCAGGGCAGAACTCATCGCTTTTCAGGGAATCATCAGCATTTCCCAAAGTATTGTAGCCACCCACATCTTGTATCAATACATTTATAAAGCTGCACCTTCGGTCACACAGACAGAATGTAAAATGCTGAATTACTTCTGCACTTGCCAAATGATTTGGGGTTTTTTAAGTTGGTCAAAGTGATGGATCGTAGGAGCAGTTGTACAACAGTAACTCATCCTAAATGTAGCTAATTGTGGTCAGTGGGTTTCTAACTAAAAGTGTTCTAGAAATTAATCTACTACGTGAATTTATAGTACATTTAAAACTCATCTCGTGAGAGCTTTGTTTCTCTAACAGCATTAAAATAAGAACAAAAATGAATTAGATTTACATGTAAGCCCAAGTTCAGCATGTATTAATGCTCTCTGTATTAATGCAGAACAATCTGAACTCTGAAAATGGCCTTACTGCTCATCTCAGACAAGCAGCAGCTCAGAAGCTTTCTGGCTGTGTTCTTTCTGGTTATGTTTTACTGTTTTGATGTTTATTCATTTCCTTATTATAACTATTCCCATCAGATTTTTGTGCTTCCCATCAGTTATTTCCACTTCACTTTTGACACATAATACATGTGTCTGCCAAAAGTCCTGCTGAGAGATTGCTATCAGGACAAAAGAAAGTGTTGGAAAGTCTGTTAAGTAGTGAGAAGGGAACAGAGTCTACAGGGACAGTCAGTCTGCAACCTTTGTGCTGCAGAAAAAGCAGGATTTATTTATAATTTAGTCCGCTGCAGGCTTAAATAAATGTGTCAGATTTCATTCATTTCCCTTTGTCTGTGACATCTGATTGTCGTTGTCCAGGAAGAATCAATGGGGCATTGTGGAAGAGGAAAATAAATGAAGGGCAGTGCACTGCATTTGTGGCAGAAAGCTTGAGTTAAGGAATGAAGTCACATGAATTCTGTTGGAATTCTCACTCCATGTCTGCGCAGGAGCAGGGAAGTGGAGGCTGGATGGGACTTTCAAAAAGTGTTTGTTGCTTCTCCTCTGTCTCCTCCGGGCTGGAGCAGAGCAAGGACACATCCACCACCCTGAGAGGATCCCTCACTGTGTGCATTCATCTCTAACAAAGCTCCTTGGACTGATTCTCTGCAGTAAATACTAGACTACTGAAAGTTTTTAATACCTTTCATCTAATTTTTATCCTTTTGGTTGCAAGTGACCCTGCTTTGGTTGGTCCTGCCTGTGCAGGGCCATCACTGAGGTTCCTCTTTGCAGCACCACCAGACCTTTTTGGGGTCTGTTGCCAACTCTGCTGTGTTTTTTCTAAACTAGCAAATCCCAATTACCTTTCCAAAATTGGTGATTTTTAAGATAGTTTATTGAGCTTTCTTAAGTATTGTCCCACTGATCCACTTTTTTAGTGTTTGGCCCTAGTGCCAGCTGCTCCAGTAATCAAAGCAATAATTATTTCACTGTCTTACATTGGCAAATAAATGTTACTTTTTCAAAATTACAATCACTATTGAAACTGATTTTTCTGTTTAACACAGATCCCTCTTTGCTGTTTATTTACCAAACTTCATGGTGGAGTTCCAACCCTCACTGTCCCAGCAAAGAGAATTTTTCTCTCCTTAACTGCTCTAAACCTGCAACCACCAGATGGCATTTCCAGCCTGTGCAGGTCATTGTAGCATTCAAGTTATTTCTTGTCTGAGTATCCAAATTTTCTGAGTCTCTTTTATTAACATCTTGTTCTGAGTTTAATTTTTTACTCTGCTTTTAATTGGGGGTCTATCAGAAAAATTGTCAGGTGAGGTTGACAAAGTTCAGTGGTGTTTTAGTTGAATGAAGCTCAAAATTGTTAAAAATCAGGATTAAAAGCTGTTTCAAGACAAATAATCTGGATTTTATAACACTGACTTTATTAGATATGTTATCCTACCAGTAAATTACTGAAATCAAGATCCACAGGACAATTACAGAGGGGTCAGCTGGCAGATTTGCCTGCCCCCAAATGCTTTTGGTGCTGCTCCTTTCCGTGTTCCAACCAAACCATGTACAGCTGGAGCATTCATAATGTCTAATGTGCATTATTTGTCTGCTCTCTCCATATCCCTGTTTCATTCATAAATTTATTTTGATACTAGGATTTCTTTCTCACCTGTGCAGGAGTAAAATGATGCCAAAAATAAGGTTTCTAATACTGAAATAAGAAGTCAGGAGACTGCAACACTTCATTGCCAAGGGCACTGCAACCCATTTCTTTTGTGACTTTACTTGTCTCTGTTGCTCAAGGTGAAAGCAAAGAGACATCAGCTGAAAAAGCAAGATTCCCAATTATAAATTAATTACTATTTTTCGTACAAATACTGTATTGCAGTGCCCAGAAACCTGGAGGAGGCCTGGCTGCAGCCACTGCTGCGTGTGTCCTCGAATTGAGATTGTCCTCATCCCTGAAATTTTTGCAGTCCATGAAATCCCAGATGTGTTGAACATTCTCCTTTCGAAGCTGGCTGTGATAAAGGGAGTGAAAAACTGCTTCTCCTGGGCAGGGACATCTGCCACGAGGCCAGGCTGCCCAGAGCCCCATCCAGCCTGGCCTTGGATCATTCCTGACACCCCTCACCTCAAACCAACCCAGGTGATCCTCTCAAACCTCCTGTGGTCAGGGAGTTTTCATCCTGAATTCATCCAGGTTAATGGGATGGAGATATTCCAGGGATCCAGTGCAGTGTGATGACACTGGAGCATCTGCATCTTTTTTGCGTCAGGTTTTAATGCAATAAAACTGTTCTTCTTTTATTAACATCTCACTCTGAGTTGAATTATTTTAATTATTGCCTTGTATTGTAAAATAAAAATAATTAGTATTTACCCGGGGGGGGCGGGGAAAGCAGAACAATTAAATAGAAAAATGAGATTTGCTAAAATTAGAAATGGACATTCCTGAAAAGACAGAACTCTCCTAAAAACCCTCCAATCAGTCCAAAGGAGTGAAGTTGTCAAAACACACCTCCCATATGCAGAGAGAAATGCACTTTGTATGCCTGATGCAGTTTGTTGTGATGCTTTTAAACAGCTGCTTCTCCATCCACGCTTCCTTTGTGTTTCTTTTTTGTTGTGCCCTCAGTTTTACTGCTGCACATCCGAGCATCTCTCAGCCCTTTAGGCTTCTTGGAAAGGGAGACATTTATCTGTGACAGGAGTTCAGGAGCACGTTCAGCCAAGTGCTGTGTGCTGTTCATCGTTGCCTTGCAGAGTGACCTGGGAGAGCAGGAACACGTTGACATTTACAGTGGATAATCTATTGATTCGTGGGACAAAACAAAGGCAATCAGCGGGAGGGCTGTAATTGTTTCATTAAGCCCCATGAGCAGCGCTCTGTACATTGATCCAAAGTGCCTGGGAGCTGCAGCTTCTCAATGTCACGACTCTCCCCACGGGCACCTTATTTTTTAATTTGCTGGTTCTTGAGAGTGCTTTGAAGTCTCCCAACATCCCAGCGTCACTGAACCGCCCTCCCTGAGTGTCACCCTGTGCCAGGTAAGAGATTAAAATCCAGGCTGCTGGGTGGGAGTGGTTCCCTCCCCTTCTGTATTTGTTGAGGCCTTTAGAAGTGACTCCACTTTTCTTAAAAGTGAGGTCAGGGAAGTCAAATACACCCATATCTGGCCTTCACCAAGCTCCTCATGAATGGGCTCCACTGAGCATGTTAATTTTTTCTTACTCTGCATCAAGCAGAGGTGAAATTATGGCTTTAAAAGCCAGCAGTCCATCCTCATTAGAAGCCCTGCAGTCACTGGTGATGTGTAGAAATAGCTGGGTATTTAATAAAAAGTTCAGTTCTGACATTAATAGTTGGATATTTAATAAGAAGTTTGACATACGAAGAAAGCCATTCCCCAGTTCCAGCCAACATCTGGGATTCTTCCCAAACCTCTCTGCACCAATGTTCATTATTGCATTTTATAGTAAGTAAAATCAGGTTTACAATCTCCTGAACCTTTTGGTGGTACTAAAAATGGAGCTAATAATTGTCTATACATCTTGTTTTTATTGGAAATAAAAATCCTCTGGATCGAGACGTAGCCACATACTATAGCCAAACTGTAAACACTTGTCCTCCAAAAAAATGTTGAAGTTAGGGTGGAACATAAATTTATAAGCTCAATGGTTTGTCTTAATTGTGTTACCTCTGACATCACAGGCTGAGTAGAATAACCACATCTCTTGTGATTTCACCCCTTTCTGAGGGTTTTCACCCATGGCCTTGTCCCTTTTCCTGCTGCACACCTGCACCGGTCCCTTTGGTGTGTCAGGTCCGTCAAGATCTCACGCTTGGCACACTGCTCAACAATTCTACCTATGGAAATGTGTGTGGAAAGATGGTATCTGGCCATTAGATGCATTATCTGGGGTTTCACAATGTTCTCACCGAGTTAATCCTCCTGTTTTTCAAGGACTGTAGTAGTAAGGAGGGCCATAAATTACCTGCAGTATTGTTTCTGTTGTTAAATTGAACCAAGAAAAATGGAAGGCTTTTTTATGTGCCAACAATTTACTCAGCTGCCTGCGGTTCTGTGCAAGTCTCCTGTTTTGGGTGACGAGGGTTTTCACAGTTAAGAGTGGTTGTGTTTGAAACAGAAAATGATAAAACCTGGAGCTTTTAGAGTTGGTACAAACCTTCACCAAGTTTCTGATGGTTCCAATGTTTGTAGCTTGGAATATTTTACACACATGTTCCAACTTTGCATTCACAACATTTGTTAAACCAACAAGTCTGTAGCAGACACGAGAGCTACCATCAGGAAACTTGTTTGACAGTTTAAACAGGCAGCATCTGTGTTTCCTACATTTCACAGTACACAAAAAAGAACGAGGATTGCCCATAGCTCAATTAATTCAAGATGTTGTCGCATGGTGGAACTCTGTTTTGGAGATGTTAAAAAAAAAAATAAAATCTAATTGAAAAAAGGGATTTTGCCCTCATATTTGGCTGAGTTTCATGTATATCACCTCCTCAGTGGAATAATGCTGAGAGCAGTTGGCTTGAATTTGGAGAATTATGATAAATTGGTGGTCATCAGGGCTGTCCTCCTGCGCTTCCAGCTACATCTCTGTTAGAAGTGAATTTGGGATTTTCAAATTTCAAAGCAGTGTAAGAGATTTGAACTGGGGGCCACTTAAGCTTCTTTTTAAAAAGCGCTGAAACTGTCACCATTATCAACAAAAAGAGCAGTTGCCTTGCAGGGCTTGGGCTCGGCAGAACACATAAACAGATGCTTAAGGCAAAGCTCACGAGGAATGTTTTGATGAGGTGGACTCCACGAGAGCCAGGACACCACGGTGTGGTCCAGCCTTGCAGCAGAGGACGTAAAACATTACAACATTTTGGTTATAATTAAAAGGACCGTGTTCTGGCATCCGCTTCCAGATCTGTGTTGCTACAAAAGACTAATATAAAATAAAAGTAATACAAAATTTGCTCTCCTGTGACAAAGTGCCTTCAACTCGCCTAAAAATTGGCAGGACGGGAGAAGTGGGAACATTTTCCCAGAAGCTGTAATCGCGGATCGAGTTGCGATAGCGGTGTTGAATGATATCTGAGCCCGTGATTTCATCTGTTGGCTGCAGGGAGGCTCTTTGCAGGGTAGGAGGTTATTCCATGTGCTGTGTCTGAGCCTCTGGCTCTTGCCTCTGGTGACACGAGTTGCTTCTGCCCACAGGAGCAGGTTTTACAGGGGCTCAGCTGTGCCGTGGCGAGTGCTGCTGCAATGGCTGGTGAATTAGCCCACAAATAAAACCAGTGTTGTGTCAGTGTCTTTACTCAGAAATCCTTCCCCACACATCTTTCTGCCTTTTTGAACGTGCAGCGAAAAATCATGCACACATACTTGAAAATTTATGTGTTGACCGGAGTATTATCTCTGGGGAGGACTCCTTGGGTCAGTCAAAGTGAATTAAAACCAAATGTGTCTGTTTTTCGTGTTTACAAATTCCATAAACACAGCACATAAGCAGTGTGCAGCTGCTATCCTGGAAGGTTTTTCTTGCCCTGCTGTTTGGGGGATCTGTGCTTTAGGAGCATATTCTATTGCTAGTGCTCTAGAAGGAAGAAGTGATGCTGGACCACTTCACAAATCATTTATCAAAAGTGGAAGGATTTCAAGTAAGGTAAGATGAAGTCAGGGCTAAGACAGTCAGTACACAGAGCATTTCAGTAAATAAAAGTAACAGAAGTCAATGCCTTTCCCCTCTGCTTAGATCAGCTCCAGACAAAACAGGATTGAAATGTTCAGAACATTTCCTTGGGGGAAGATTACCATTTATTCTTATTGATTAGGGCTCTCAGGCTGTGACCTCAAGCACTCCTCACAGTTCCTGCTCCTGCTTTGGTCCCTCCTCGCTGCTGGTGTTTGCTCTGACGAAGCAGCCTGGATTCCCCTTTGGCAGTGAAGGCTCCTCAGAGCTCCTGTGATGCTCCATTTTGCTGTGTTCAGGCCAAGCCTGACACCAGGAATGTGCTGAGCCACTCAATCCTTCGGATGCACCATTCCTCCTCCTGAAAAACCAGGGGATGATATTTAATCAGCCCCGCCAGCAGCTCTGACATCCTCAGGCAAGGACACAACCTTAGTGATTCTGTGATTCCATGAGGGGATTGTAAGTGCAAAGAAGCACCGTGGGTGCTGCAGGGTGGGGTAAAGCCCAGCAAGGAGCTGCTCTATCAAATGACAGATAAGGTGAAGCTCCAGGACAAACTGCAAGAGAATTTTTACTAATGAAAACCACATTTGAGTGGAAATGTTTGGATAACAGGAGAGATGGACCAGCTGACCTCTAAAAGTTCTCCCTTCCCACCCCAATTATTCTCCAGTTCTATGATTGGGACTCTAAGATTGACCCTTCCTGTCCCAGCCCTGGCTGTGGGCTGGAGGGGAGCACGTGATGGGAGCCACCAACCTGGGGGAAGAGCACGCAGTGAAACCCTTCCCTGGTTGAATAGGCTTGCAGAATGTCAACCAATTTCCCCAGCAGCCAGGACCTTTTGGACTCATTCTACATCCTTTTATTGCCGTTGCCATAGTGAAAGACACTAATTCACCTTTGTGGGAAACTTAATAAAAATCAGTCCATGGATCATTAGAAATGCTTGTGGTGAATTTTAGAGACGGGCTTTTCACAATCTGCTAATCCACTGGCTGAAGAGTTGGTTATCCCATTCTCTTGTGTGGGATCTTTACAGGGCACGGAGTTGCTGTGCTGGCTTTGACTACAGTTGTCTGGAAATAGGCAAAAAAAAAAAAAAAGGCTCACAGCTACTGTGTGGTTTAATTTAAATGCCAAAATTACCTTGGGGGTGACTGTTTGCTCTTCAGAGAATGGAGCTGCCTGGGAAACCCCAGCAAAGCACTGAGAACACTAAACCGGGCTGGCATTAATCAGAAATCGTCTTTTAGGGGCCAAATTAGAGAGGCTGTTCTGCAGACACTGAGGATGTGTTTGGGCCATTGGGAGAGCGATCAGCGTGGCAAGATTGTGCAGAGACAGATTTCAAGTGGCACCCAGGGCCAACCTACCTGGGTTACTATCACTGTTGTACCCCAAACAACGACGCAGACTCTCG
>VYZR01011620.1:6005-20224 GCA_013400675.1 Oxylabes madagascariensis | reverse complement strand
CACCCCCAAACACACGTCAGGGTTTTCTTGGGGCTAGAATTACTCCATCAGGCTGTGAGTCATGCTTGAGCCCCATTTGCCTTGCCAGACAACATAGTGTGAGTGGCGGTTGAAGGATGCGTGGGAACAGGCAAGGGCCTGGATGTGGCTGGAGTGGGCATGAGAGCAGCTGGAGGCAATTGAAATCTCCTCTTCCAAAGACCATAATTTGCACCTGAAGAGGAACAGGTCATTAAAGCACAGGACGTGAGCACAACATGCCCCTCAATCTCTGTGTGGAGATCAAGAAGCCCAGTGCAAATTCAGGAGCAAAAGAACAAAAGCCCAACCATTTGTTGTTTTTCTACAGATGTACTGTCACAGAAGACTGTGACACAGAAAACAGCAAAGCTGTTTGGCAAAAAAGGACAGAATGATGAGTGGGTGTCCTTAGCTTTGTCTATGCCCAGCTACTTGGATGTCTCTGTTTTCTACACTAGTGGTTAAGTTTATGTGAGTATACTGTAAATCTGCCTTTTGACTGGCTAGTGAAGTGTTTAGACTGCATGAAGTGATTAGCTAGATACGGGGAGATGAGAAATTTTACATAAACTGGTTGTAAAGTGGATAAATTAACTAAGCAGGGTCAAGAATGCCTTGTCCTGAGAAAGATAGAGGGGTGTTCACCAGGATGAGAGGCACAGAAAAAGTCTCCCTGCTGCAGCCTGAAACCCAGTGGTGCTAGCATGAGACCAGCCTCTCTGCAAAGAGGTGGCGTGGTTTCTGTGGTTGTGACAATGTCATTTTAAAATGCTTTCCCCTACAAGACACCCTGTAGACTTTTCCCACAGGGTGAAAGATAGAGATGACATTTAAGTGGCCTGATGATGGATTATTTGTCTTGCCTGAGCGCCAGGCTGGGCCAGTGAGTTAAGTGCTTCTACCCCTTGCCATGGGAACAGCACAGAACATAAGGATCAGCAAAGGATGTTTCATATAGATCCATTGGAATCATCTTTCTGATCACTGTACACCTGCTTGAAGTGAATTCTCTCATGGTGGCTAACAAATACTTCCTGCAGCACTAGTTTTTGGGCGAAATTTGCTTTTCCTTTGCTGGACTTGTGATATGTTGAGCATTTGTCTGTGCACTGGAGCAGTAGGAAACTCCCACAGTTGAGTACTACCACGCTCAGCTTCTGCTGACTTTTTTGGGACATAGAGGTCTTGAATACAGTGCCCTGCAGGAACTGCACTCTCTCCCATTAGGAAGGTGCAGTTTTTAATTAATGATTTGAGAAGAAAATAAATTAGGAGGTTGAAGTCTACCAGTTGGCAAGAGGTTTGCATACAAATCTTCTTCTTCCCTCAGGAACGATTAAATGGAATCAGTCATATTTGCATATAAAATAGCTTATTTTTTCCTTCATCTGAAAATAAGTATTAAGAGACTCTTTTTTCCTCACAAGCATTCACATGAGAATTATTTAATTGGAAATATTAAATCTATTTTTAATAAAACCAAATAGAAAATGAGATTTTTAAATAATATTCATAAATGAGAACTTGAATAGCTTGATAATCTGTAAAGAAGTTGTATTTAATACTTTAATGAATTTATAATGTTTTGGAAAGTTTGTGCTCATTAATTTAAAAATGAGTTTCAGTATTTTAAAGGAATTTTTTAAACTAGTCTAGAGAAATTATAAAGAAATCCTACTGCAGAAGCATAGCCAGTTTTCCAAACTCTTATATTCCTGAGGATTTGTCATGACTTCAATATACCTTTTGTTGAATGTCTATTTCCAGACTACTATTCTAAGTTAAGATTCAATGTTGAGATGATCCATAAAATAACAATAAATAAACCTCCTTAATTTACTTGGTAAAATCCACTTACTTGGTAGTTATACACAAGTAGTTTCATACCTGTTTCTGATGATGTTTAACGGCAGCTCTGCTTCACTTCACCTGCACTGCACATCTCTTCTACCTGGAGCAGGATTTGGAACCTCTTTTCCATGGTGATACACAGGACTGACTCCAGAGCTGCTGAGATTGACATGCAAGGTAGTTGATGGGTTTTTTATACTTTGATTAGTGGATCTGTGACTGATGATCCATTGGCCAAAGGAGTACTTACTAGATCAGGAATTTTCAGGACTTAAAAATTCCCCTGCTCGTGGGAATTGAACTCTACAGCAGGAAATCCATGTGATTTTTTTTATCCATGTGGCATGGGGCTGCTTTAAAGCGTGTTCATTATAACATGGGGTTTGCCCATGACTCGGAGGACTGCTGGGTAACTCAGTAGGCCTGGAGAGGGGGGCAGGAAAGCCTTGAAACCCACCATCTTATCAGCCAGATAAAAAGTGCCTCTGACCTTGGGATCTTGATGGCCTCATCCCTGTTTCCCTGCAGGACCTTCTCCTGGTGCTATGAACTGGATGTGGCATTTTGGCAGCTCCCTATTTACAAACTGAGGTCCTGGCATTCTCAAAGCCCCCCTCTTAGAGTGCATCTCAGGGGCACCAAAGTTGGAACCAAATAGATGCCCCAGGTTGTACTTTCTCACAGTGCTGCTCTGCAACAGTTCTTTCATACCTTTACTAATGCAAGTTTCTTTGCCTACAGTACAGTTTTTATCATCATTATTTGAATTTTAAAGTTAGAGACCATATGTCAGAATTTCTGAATGCAGCCAGCTGCCTTTCTTTCCACGTGTGAAGTTACGGTGCCACTCTGCTTTCAGGCTTGGTAGGGTTTGTTTTTTTTTCTTACTTTATTTTATTTCCTTGTAAAAACAGAGGAGAACTTGGAATTTAAAGAGCAGCTGGAGAGATATTTTGTCGATGTATTTACTTGCATCAAACCTGACTTGTTGTGAAAGAAAGCAATGGCTCCCTCTGCTCAAGAAATACTTCAGTATGATTAATTCATTGCCAGCATAGACTTTTGATGTGTCTTTGCCGTATGTGAATGACCAGTTGAAATGTATGTTTTTCAAATCTAAGCAGGAGTCCACCATTTGAAGTTCAGAACTCGGCAGCATTAGAATCTGTAAGCCCTTTACTCAAAATGACTATTGCAGAGGCAGAATAAGGTCAAGGAACAGAGCAGCAGCACTAGCAGGTCGATGCCTGATCTTCTGCTCAGAAATGTTATACAGACAGACATCCCACTTATAGCTTCCAAAAGCCTGGCATTTTATTAAGGTTGTGCATAATGTGCTGATTTCTCCCCCCACTTCTCTTGATTTTAATAAAGAGAAGAAACTCACACACTATCTCAGAAACTTCTCTCTCTTTTAGCAATAATACTCCCAACTCATTGATTAGCTCCAGTCAAATCTGATAGGAGGGTGGGAAAGCCAAAAGTTTCTTTTCAGGTCTGCCTGATGCCCCCTCCCTGTGCAGACCTGTGGCTGCTGGCTCCATGCTCGCCAGGGATGCCAACAGCAGCCAGCTGGCCCAGAGCACACCTCTGGCTCCAGTGGCACAGGCGTGTGCCCGAGCCTTCCTGCAGAGGCAGCTGAGGACATGGAGGGGAGCTGAGGTTACTGCAGGGGAGGAGGGAGGGGTGGGTATGGAGCTGGAGAATTGTGCTGCAGCTTCAACAAATCAGTCTTCATTAGTCCTGCTGCAAAGACTTGGAGTGATTCTTCTCTATTTCTCGGGAGACAATCTTAATCATCTGGGACAGGCGTTCGCTGTCTTTCTCCTGATTGCCCCTGCAGAGGCTGTTCCTTTTGACTGGGTAATCCACTAATCAGTATAGAAACACCAGGGACTTGCTAGAGAATATTAGGAGAATGCACCATCCATAGCTGCCATGATCTTCGGCCCACTGACATTGAATTATTTTATACCTACTTTCAAAAGGAAAGAGGCACTGCTTCACAGATAACAGTTCAGCACTGGGGGTGAATAACTCGTAATAGAATCACTGAAAGGTTTGGGTTTAAAGGGACCTTAATGATCATCTTGTTCCAACCCATCTGCCTTGGACAGGGGCACCTTCCATGAGAACAAGTTGCTCCGAGTCACATCCAACTTGGCTTTGAACACTTCCAGGGGTGGGGCATCCACATCAACTTGTTACAGTGCCTCATCAACCTCACAGTAAAGAACATCTTCCTACTATCTAATCTCAATCTACCTTCTTTCAAGGTGTTACTCCTTGTCCTATCACTGTATACCCTTGTAAAAAGTCCTTCTTCTTGAAAAATCACTCTTCGTGAAGATGTTGCTGTCTCTGCTTTTATGTTACAAGTTGCATGCTTTTAAAATAAAGTTAGCAGGAAGGTAAGTGAATTCAGAAAAAAAATTTAGAAAAATATGAATTCAGAAAAAAAAAGTTAGAAAAATAATCTTTTTCTGTTCTACCCAGGAAAAAAGTCATACCCAGGGGATATTTTGGATTAGTGTTGAAGGACAGCTATGATAGGCCCATTGCTTGGGCAAAAATTGGGTACTCTGAGGAACACCCCAGGCATTGCTAATTGCTCTAGCACTGCAAATCTTGGAAGAATGGCTCAGCAAGGCACCCCTTGCTAAAAACTGCTCAACTTTCTGTTGACTTTTCTCTTTTAGTTTTGTCAAAAACAGGCTTTCTTACAGGCATAATTTGATCCTTCAAAAATCAAGGGATCTCACTGAAACAGTATGTTGTTAACATATTATCAGTCAAATCCAGATTTCATCAGATTTCTGCATAATGCTGTTGTCAAGCCCAACAGACTTTTCATTCTTATTTGAAATTAATTAGAGCCTCTACCTTACTTTGATTTTCTAAAAGGCTGCAGCAGGGGAAATTCAGTTACTCTCACAACTCTTGCTTTATAAAAACATCTCTGTTATGATAGTAGACATCTAGATTTAAAATATGTATTTTGTGTAATGTTTATATACAATATAGTGAGATGTTTGTCTGGTTTAACATACAGCCAAATAAACACTTGCAATATTTCTTTGTGTGCAGATAAACTCATATTAATTCCAAGACTGTAAAACAGAATTAATATTCTGGTAATTATCTATTTCCAATTAAAATATCATTGTGCAATGAATAATAATAGAAAAGAGCCAAGACTTTCAAATGTTTGAAGTTGAGTGCCTTGAATTAATATTTATGAACAAAAAAACCGTTCTGACTTTTTAAGAGTGCTATGTACTCAGCAGCATCTTCTGCAATTGACAAAAACATGGATGCAGCGCAGAGTAAATTGTCTCTTCTGCATTTTGATTAAGGACAGACCTTGCTGCCTTGTTAAGTGCACAAAACTGCAGCTTTTGGGTCAGCTGTGAGTTGAAATTTCCTTGGGTAATGATGACAGTTTACAGTAATAACCAGTTTTAAGAAGCAGATGTACTTAGCACTTTGAAAAGCACTCAGCAGCTTCTCCTGAAATCCTGGTATCTGAAATATAGAACACTTATTAGTTTAGGTTTGATGGANTATGTGTTAAGGCTTTGTTTTGGACTCTGATTGTTTTACCTCTCTGAAGATTGTGGGAGTAAAAAAAAAGAGGTTTCAAATTGCTGACATCCCTTTCCCTTAAAAGGATCTTACTTTAGCTTTCCTGTGGGCTGTGAATTACCTTTTAGCACTTAAAAGCAGTTGTTCTTGAAAGAGATACAAGATCTTCCATCTGCATGTGCTGTCCAAACACCTTCTTGGGAACTTGATTAACCACTACGTCTTTGGAAGTACAGGAGGACAAGACAGTGGTGCTGTTAGTGCTGCATCCAGATTTGTAGCACTGCCCTCACAAATGGTGTCTAGATGGTGTATGATGCAGCAGAGAAAACTGTGAGGAGCTTGACCCGGCTCACTTAGGTTCCTGACTTTCTTCTGAAGGGTTCTGATGCCTGAGAAGATGCATGCACCACCTGATATTGAGGGCTGGCACTTCAGTTCGTCTGTTGGGTGCTGTCATCTGTAGCCCTTTTCTACCTGCAGATGTGTTCCTCAATGACATTCTCAGCTTTGAAAAAGTGCCCAATTTTGGCCATTTTCCTGTTGCAGCTGTAGGTGCTCCTCTTATAAACAATGGAGTAAAAATTTTCTGTATCTTGTCTATTAACAACTAATAAAAGTGTATTTCAACAAGGGCGGATGAAACCCCCTACTTTACACCCTTCAGAGCAGGCAGTTGGGGAAAGTGCCAGACCAGAATCAGGGCCTCACTCACCCCTGTAATGTGTACCTCCTCCCTGGGACTCTGGACCTCCATCCACAATAATCCCACAGTGATGAGATAAAGATGTTTTATGGTATTATATTTTAAAGTATGAAAGGCATATCTTGCATTTTTTATACACTCTTAACTGTGAATGTCTACCAAGTAATAAGTAATAAAATAAAATCTTTGTATGGAAAGATGAGTCATGGTATCAGCTGGAATTAAATTTGGAGGGAGGGTTTACTAGTACAAGTGGTCAATACATATCAACATTTTCTGACTTTTAGTCATTGTTCCCTGACATTAATTCTATCTTAGAGTTGTTAAATAACATTCTGCTTTACACAGGAATTGCAGAACTGATTGTTCATGTACCCAAGGGACATGTAATCTAACAGTCAGATGAAGGCAGTATCAGCTATTTCAGTAGAAGGTGCAATACTCAGCCATTGTAGACAACAGGTAAAAATACATCATTTTAGATCCTTGTATCTAACAGAGATTGGTTTATAGGCTTATATATGACATTTCAATTACTCAATTCACTTGGGATAATTCTGAGAAGTGTTATTATAAATACACATGTCCAGTTCTTTCCAGTAAAAATAAATTTTTGCCTGCTTATGGTTTGGCTCTTCTCTGCAAGGACTGTTTTGTCCCAGACAGATGAGTGGTTACCTTTCCTTAAAGGAAATTATCTGTTTTCTCTTGGATCAAAATTTTACTTCCTCCCTCTTTACATTCATTTCTCAGATACATCTGAAATAGTAATTTGAAAAAACTGGAAGCAACCTCTTCCACCCATCCAGTTGTCAAGAGTCAGCAAAAATCATCCCCTGGCATCTGTGGTGGGCCAGGGAGAGTTTTAGGAAAGCTGGAAAAGTTCAGCAATCCGGCACTAATAAAAATTACTCTGTATTTCAACATCCCTGTTGTCCTTAATTTGTGCCAATTTGCAGGAATATAGATTTCTCTGCAGATTGAAAGAACAGGTTTTTGTTTGACCAAAGGGGAAAATTCTTTAAAAGTCTCTCAAAATATTGCCAGGTTTAAAGTCTGATGAAAAACTTGATCTGCTCCATTAATTGATTTCCAGAACTCCATTTTCTTTCAGAAATGCTCTCCTTCCTCAGCTCTCTGTCCCTACTCTTCCTGAGCCCATCGTGTGTGCTGATGACACCGAGCTGTGTGGTGCAGGTAACTCTGGAGGGGAGGGGGTCCCTCTGAGGGACCTGGGCAGACTTGGAGGTGGGCCTGGGTGAACCTCATGGAGTTCCACGAGGTGCAGTGCAAGGTCCTGCATCAGGGTCAGGGAAATCCCAAGCACAAACACGGCCTGGGTGGAGATATTAGAAACCCTGGGGGTGTTGGCGGACAAGAAGTTCAACGTGAGCTGACAATGTGCACTTGCGGCCCAAAAAAGCAATCATCTTCTGGGCTATATCCAATGTGGCCAGCAGGACAGGGTATTTCTGGCCCTCTACTCCACTGTTGTGACACCCCACCCAGCGCTGGGGCCCCCAGCACAGGAAGGACATGGACCTACTGGAAAGAGTCCAGAGGTGGGCTGCAGAGGTGGGCTCCAAGTGCATTGAAATAGGAAGGGGAAATTCCTCTTTCAATGAACTTCTTTAAGTCACACCTAATACAAAGTAATTGCCTTACACCTGACAAGGACTGCAAATTGGTCACAGGTTTCCTGAAGCACACCTAGCTCCACCTCAGTATTTTACTGGGGGAGTGAATTTCCTAATCTTCTGAATTGCACAGTCTGTTGGGATGTGACTCTTCGCATGGACAAAGACCAGAGACAGCCCTGGACTATATGCATATTTCTCCTTGTTTTGAAATGCCATGTGTGTGAAAAGTATTTGATTACTGATGGGTTTTAAAACTTCTATGACTTCTGCTCCATGATCTAAGGTATGCTTTTTTTTCTTTCCAACTTGTCATATTGAGATATTCTTAAAAAGATCAAAGGCAAACCTTAAATTTATTTCCTTATTTCCTATTGCATTTTGAATATAAAGCTTTCATTATTGTCTTCCATTTAACAGTCCCTTGTCCAGATGGATCTTAGAATCATAGAACCATTTAGGTTAGAAAGGATCTTTAAGATCATTGAGTCCAGTCATTAACCCAGCACTGTCAAGTCCACCACTAAACTTTGTCCCCAGATGCCACATCTACATATGTAAATCCCTCCAGGAATGGTGACTCAACCACTTTCCTGGGCAGCCTGTTCCAATTCTTGACAACCCTTTCCATGAAGAATTTTTTCCTAATATACAATCTAAACCTCTCCTGGCAGAGCTTGGGGCCATTTCCTTTTATCCTAGTTACCTGGGAGAAGATCCCAAAACCGAACACAATACTTGAGGTGTGGACTCAGCCATTTCCTTTTATCCTAGTTACCTGGGAGAAGGGCCCAAAACTGAACACAATACTTGAGGTGTGGACTCAGCAGTGCTCAGTATCAATGCCCTGTTCCTGCTGGCCACACTGCTTCTGACACAGGCCAGGTTCCATTGGCCTCCTTGGCCGCCTGGGCACACCTGGCTCATGTTCAGCCATTCTCAGCCAGCACCCCCAGGTCCTTTTCTGCTGAGCAGCTTTCAGCCTGTAGCACTGCAGGGGTTGTTGTGACCCAAAGGTAGGTCCCAGTGCTTCACATTGTTGCACCTCATAACCTCATGGCATCTTTGTTGTCCTCCTAGGTTACCCCTGCTTTCAAAAGTGAAACTTTTTTTCCTGAGTTCCAGCCCAAGCTCTCTGTTCAGCCAGGCTGGTTGTACTCCCAGCTGGTTCATTGTTTAGGACATGGGAACAGCCTGTTCCTGCACCTTTAGGATCTCCTCCTCATAGAGTGTTCAGCCTTCCCATTGTTGCCTGCTTGTTTCAGCCATTGTTGCCCTCATACAAGCATTGATTTAATGGGGAGACCTTATCTCAAGAACTGCAGTTTAGCAGCTCCATTTTGATGCCGTGTGATTTCCCTCCATGCCTGCCATAAATAGCTCCAAGTCTCTCTCTCCTATTTATGTGACATCAGCTTTTGCAGCACTTCAAAAAGAAACACAGGGGTAGAGGGACCTGCAGATGAGTGCTGTGACCTACAGAATGAGCAGTGTGACCTGAAAATCTGCAGTTTAACATTTAGTGCTACAGTTGAATTTGGGGGCATGAAACAAAAACATAGAGGAAAATGATGCTGTGGTAAGAACAGTCTGCAAATTTCAGTGCTCAGGCCTCATGGCCTGCTACCTTATGCCACAAACAATTATATTGTAGCATATTAGTGTGTTCACCCGTTTCAGCTCGATGAAATTATTTGGTCTTTTTTCTACGCCTGCACATTATTAGTTAAGTGAGAAGCTCAGCTGGATTTCATCACTGGAGCATCCTGGTAGAGGTACTATAATTGAATCTCCACTTATAGCTTAGTTATACAATCAACAAGTCTATACCAAATTTTGACACAGAGCTAAAAAGTGTCATTTGTGTCAAGCCAGTACTGATTAATTTATTGATCTGTTTCTATTCAGATCTTTATATGTAAATATATGATTATCTGAGTAGATGAGAACTTACCCTGGGACCCCACTGAGCAGCTGATATTCCTGGGGAGGTTCATCCCTACAGAGCTGCACTACAGCTGGCTTGTTGGTGTCCTGCAAGTGGTTTCCTTGTTCATTAAACTGTGACAGAACAAGGTCTGGTGTCTCTATAACTGGTGGATTTTATGCTGCCTGCATACCTAGGACAAACATAGATCATGAACTAGAGACTGCTTAAAATTGCCCAGCTTTATTGTCAGTGAAAAAGTTTATTTAAAAAAAAAAAACCCAAAACATTTAATAATAATGGAGAAGAAATTGAAGAAATCTTAGTGTTCATTGGATAAAAGCATAATGGGAATGCCTAGGCATTGATAAGAAAGTTCATTTTGTATTTACAATGAGATGGGTTGAACTGGGGCCCCTTTAAGCATTGGAAATACTGCTTTGGTACTGAGTATTTAAGCTTTCTGAAAACATAGTTTTGCTTGGGGTATTCCCTTGTATTAAAAATCTTCACAAAGCAAATCTTTGTCTCTTAAAAAAAAGTCTGAAGCCATAAGCCCTGTTTTCTCTTATATAAATGAAATGAAATATTAGGAAAGACTGAACATTTTCCATTGAAACTAGTTTATCTATCTTAGATTTGCTCCAGGATATAAAACCAGCATTTTGCTCTGCATGGTCTCTCCTTGCACCACATCACTAGGCTTCAGTCTTTCTTAGAGAAATAACATCCTGCTCATGCAATAATTTCTAGGCTGTCAGGATAACTACACTGGTTAGTGCAAATCATATCTGAGGGCTAAGGTCACTTCCAGTTTGGGTGTTTCCTGCTAAAATGCATTATTCTGTCCTAATGTGGCCGGGTGCATGTCAGTATTTTTTCAAGTGCTGACTATTCTGATGCATCTGGTGGAAGCGAAAATTACATGGAGAAACTGTGTTGGAGCCATGGATTTTCTGAGTGTTGGCTCAGTCAGGCTAAGTGGTTAAAGTGATCTGGCTGTTGGTGCAATTTTTCTGGGTGTGTCAATCACAAACGGGAAGGGATACTGCAGTTGGAATGCAGAGTCCCAAGGGAAAACCCCAGTAGGAGCTATCCACATCAACTCTGTGTCTGCAACCACTGTCCTGTGAAGCTGCTTTAGGATAAACACAACACAGTGTCACTGACAGGACCGTACCACATCCTTAGGTGTGCAGCACACATAGGACGGAAGTGCAACATCCTGCTGAGTCTGAAGGATGGTGGTTTATGCCTGCTTTCTGTGGAGGTTGATGACCAAAAGTGGTGGTAGAGGACCATGCTGGGGCCGTATCCCACACTGACTGAAACTTCTCCCTGTTGCCCTACTTCCAGCTGTTCAGCTGGGATCTGCTTTTATTAGACACTTATGGCAAAATCTGTCTTGTCCTTAGAATCATTACCTCTAAGACCACTGAGACCATAAAAAGACAGGAAAGAATGCATGCCAAGACTGCAGCATATTCATTGCTTGTCTAACTCTTTCTACATGGAGCTGTTCAAGTGAAAAAGTCCCACTGCTTTTTGTAGCTGAAGTTTGCTACTTTCAACTCTTGCTGTGCAGGGCTGGATGTCACTTTTGCCTCAGGTTAGACAAGAGGGTGCTCACACTGTTGGTAGTAAGGGCTTCAGGCAGCTTATGACTCTCATCCTTTGTGAGTCACTACTGAAGGCTATAAATAGGAAAATCACAAAGTGTGGGGGTAGTATGACTCAGCCCAGTCTCCCCTTCCCCAATTTTATAATTTCTCTTATTGCTGTATTTTATTTGAGCTCTGAAACATTGGGGACAAGCCAGGGTCTGATGCTCTCTTGAGGTGTTGTTGTTTTTCAAGACTTATTATTTAAAACATAAAGTGGGGAAAGATCTGACTGAACTGGCTGGTGGAAAAACATGATAAAAACAATGTAAAAGCAAGAAAGAGAGAAAAAAGGGGTGAGGGGAGGAGTGGGGAATGTTCATATTACAGATACCTCAAGATTTTAAGTGAAACCAGAATTCCTGAGTAGGGAAGAAAAAGAGAGTGAAATGCATCTCATTCTCATGTTTGCAGCTGTGGATCTCTAACCAGTGATATCTAGAATGAAGGGAAAAAGAATCAGCAAATTTCAGGATGTTTGCATCTTCACAAATGGATACAACCTTGAGTGGTGATGGATGTGAAGAGACAGTCTTGTACAGGAAAGCCCAGGGAAGTGCAGAGTGTGCTGGGACTCGTCTTGCACCAGAACTGCATGGTGCCAGTCATTGAGCAGGACTAGGTTTGAGACGAACTCTCAGTAATTTGGTCTTGTGGATGGTGGGTTTTTTGTTTGTTTGGTTGGTTTTTTTGTTTGTTTGTTGGTTGGTTTGCTTGGGTTTTTTTAATGGTCGTTTTGTTTGGATACTTTGTTTGTTAGTTTTGGAGGGGAAGAGTTGGTCTCTGTAGTTCATTGCTGGTTTGTATTTAAACGCCTAGCTTTGAGTTTTGCTAGATATCTGACAGGAAACCTTACCTGAAATGTCCCATTCCTCTGCAAACTGAGAAGATATTTGGAAGGTTGCAAGAATCTTTGGAAGATTCTTGCATCCCATGTGTTGTGCTGGAAACATACCACTCTAAATGTGACAGCGCCTGGTTAGATGGAAGTGTTGATGGAGAAGCCTGAGTAGACTCAGAATTTAGTGAAACTTCAGTATTTTGAAGAGACTTCTTATGAAAAACCACAAACACTGAGCTGTTTTTCATTACGTTGTTTCACAAATCAAGCAGTCTTGCATGTGGCCATCCATATGGCCATATAAATTTTGGATATTCAACAAATGATATTCCCCTCCAAAAATACTTTCCACTTCTCTTCAGTAAGGTGTCCTCAGCTGGATGAAAAGGTGAAAGGTGTGAAGGCCATGATGTGACCTCTGCCAGAGGAGAAAGTCAGGGCTCTGGAGGGGAGGACTCTAAATCTGAATTCATGCAGAAATCAGTGGTGGAATTCTGGCTGAATTTTTGCTAACTGGCAAATTCTGAACTTTCACAGGAAAGGTCAAGATAATTTAGCAGGAAAAAAAGCTGCTGCCAAATTCTAATGAGTTTCTTATTTTTTCCAATGTGGGAATAACTCTGAACTATCAGGATAAGATTAACATGGTGCAATGCCAACAAAATTGAACAGTTACCCTGGGACAAGTTCATCCTTGGCATGACTGCTCATTGAGCTGCTTTTGCACCAGGGATTGGTTTTTCTCAGCTTTCCTTTAAGTTACTTTTCTGAAGTTTAACAAGCTGAGATATCTGAATAAAATAGTAATTTTACATCAAAATATTAATAAAGCAGATATTTCAGATACTTCACTTGCAAATAATTCATTGCACTAAATTAGCTTTTTCTAATCAATTAGGAGTCTGCCAGGTACCAGCAAATGGTAATTTAACAGCAGGAACAATTTTATGTATTTTTAGAGAGGATAAGAACAAATTTATTTAAAATTCTTCCTCCAACCCACAGGTCCCAGGCTGAACACTTCCCCTCAATGACACAAAGGCTTTTTTTCTGCCAGTTTTCCTATTTGAAACAGGGATATATTGCCTTAGTGCTTCTCTGAGCCTGGTTATTTTGTTTGGTGTTGGAGCAACAGGCAATATATACCATTATATGATTTATGTGTCTCAAGGACAAACTGAAGAGCTGCAGAGACACGAGTGCATCTATTGCTGGCATGTGGTTTAACAGGGCGGTACAGACCCCTTTTACAATCAGTACAGAGACACAGGGGACCAGAGTGACCCAGAATGTCCACGTGGTGATCTGAGCCCTTCTGCAGGCACACACAGTCCTTGATAAATGCTGCTTGTTACTCTCCAATGGATGATTCTCTGGTCTAACCCAATTTGTTTGTTCTCATAGGCTCAGACCTGCCTACAACTAGCTAACAGAAAGCACTAGGTACAAATGATACCTGAACTAACGTTATTCTCTGGCATTTGGATGCTTACTGTTGTATTCTTTCACCAGCATATAATCCAAATAGAAGAGACGCCTTCTGTGTTAGTCTGTGTCATCCCTGGTGGTGGAGTTAGGGCTGGTCACTTTTTGCTTGATGAATTTGGAGCTCAAAATCCATTCCATGAGCGGGAGGATTACATCTGTGCCTGATCACCAGGCTGTAGGTTGGATTTGTGCACTGACAACATTCCCCTTCAGCCTCTGGTATCAGACCTGGTACCCACCCTTGGGAATGCAGCAGGGAAAGCCTAGCTGCAATGTTGGGTAGCAGGACAGTCACTCATGACTTAACTGAAGCATCTGAAGGGTTATGTGCAGACAAAACTGTAACTAGGATGTCATGTCTTGGTGTGGTGTGTGTTGCCATCATCCTATCGGGATAGCATATTAAGAATCTCCTTTTAGTGTCTAAATCCTGAAACCTAAAACCTGTTGTGACTTCATGACAAATGTAAAAGAGTCCTCTCACAGTCCTCTCTACACATTT
>VYZR01011619.1:1390-12845 GCA_013400675.1 Oxylabes madagascariensis | reverse complement strand
ATCTTGTTCCAGTGTTTGATGACTTTCAGTAAAAAAAAAAAAAAAAAGGTTTTTTTACATTTCAATTGAATTTCCTGTATTTGAATTTATGCCCCTTGCCTCCTGTTCTTTCCTTGATAACACTGAGAAGGATCTGGCTCCAACCTGTTTATTACCCCTGACCTACACATTGATACATGTGTACAAATCTTCAGTCTTTAACAATCCATCTCTCTGAGCCTTTTCTTGTGTAACAGATGCTCCAATCCCTTAGTCATATCTGTGTCACTCACCGAGCCCACAGCAGTGTGCCCATGTCTCTCCTGTACTGGGAATCCTAGGACTGGACACAGCACTCCAGATATGTCCTCACCAGGGCTGAGAAGAGGTGCAGGATCACCTCCCTTGACCTGCTGGAACGCTCTTCCTGATGCACCCCAGGACACTGTCGGTCTCTTCACACGGCCACACTGCTGGCTCATGGACAGCTTGGTGTCCACCAGGACCCCCTGATCCTTCTCCACAGAGCTGCCTTCCAGCAGCTCAGCCCCCAGCCNACTCCAGATATGTCTCATCAGACCTGAGCGGAGGGGTAGGACCATCTTCCTAGAACTAATGGCAGCAGTCTTCCTAAAGTAGTTAGGATGCCACTGGCTTGCTTTGTCACAAGAGAGCTTCTTGGAACTATTCCTTTCCAAGTGCATTAGATTTTTTGACATCCTTTCCCATCTACTGCCACCTCTAACATGGTTCTCCCTTCATTTCCTGTAGTAGTCTAATGACAAAAAGACACTTGCCACTGAACACTGTTAGTTTCTGGCTTAAGCTTTGTGTGTTCTGCTTGCAGATCCAAGCCCAAATAAGAGATCTGAGGCTTTTCCAAACTCAGTTCCTACTCTTGGGAGACAACTTGGGGTGCAATTTTCTTTATTCTCTTGATACTTCTTTCAGAGCAGGAGTTTCTTGCCCACTCTTATCTGGGAAAAGGTGGAGCCTTCCTTCTTCTAACATCAGGAAAAAACTCATGGAGATTTAATAGGCTAAATGCATATGCAATGCATAAATATGCTAAATTTAATGTCTTAAATCAAGTAGAATTTTCGGTTGCTACAGTATGGAATTAATTTTGAAGCGTGTGTAGCTTGACACAGCTCATACCTTTTTGTCCACTGTTGTACAGTTGACTTTGATGTACCATGTTTTGTCTTTCCCAAACTTGGTTTACCCCTGTCTTACCCTTGAGGTCCTTTTCCCCAATCAACTTTGCCTACTGCCAGTGCAGAAGTGAGGATATGCCATTACTGAATTGCAATCAAAGAGATTAGGAAGTTCACTAAGTACATACCCTGAAGGCTACAAGGTCAGAATGAGTTCCTATGCTGTCCTAAATCCCATTGCCTTCCCATTTCCCTGTTATGACATTTATAGTCCTAGTGAAACAACCAATGCAAGGGCACCTCACTATTTTGTTGGCAATTTTTAAAAGGCTTCAGTCTTCTTTGTGGAGCAAGAACATGCCTTCCCAGGATATTTTTAATGGGGGTGTAGGCAGCCCCATTAAAATTTCCCAGACTCATAAATACAAAATGGTTTAAATTCTGATGACTGCAACAAAATAGAGACACTTTATATTTCTTCTGAATGTAGAATTCTCATAAGATTTGGAAATACATTTCTAATTCTCATTTAATTTGGAGAAAAAGTTTTGACAAAAACAATGCTGAATGTACTAATTGATCCATATTGTGGGATCAGTGTTTTGAACAATAAAATATCTATCATGTGCATTTTAAAACTTCCCTGTGCCAATGATGCACTTGAGGAGTAGGGAATGAGAGATGTTAAGACATTCTGAAAGCTGAAAAGAAACCAAAAGCCTTCCTAAACACAGCATCCACAAACACCCTCTCTGTACTGTAGAAGCCAATTTTGCCAGTGTTCAGGGTCTCATGTCCTTATGATAGATAAATAATATATATCATTTAGTCTTCCACTCATCACAAGGATGCATGTTTGCTCCTGCAGAGATATGTTCTCTTTGGTGTATTTTCATATTAGTCTATCAAACTGTGTGCTTATCTACCAAAGAGACAATATGACTAGCATGTCAAGGAGTAATGTGGGTGTTCATTATTCTAGGCAAGTCTCAAAAACAGTACAGTACCTTGCAAATGTAAATATGAATGTCTCTTTGTTGAAATATCAGATCAAAAATTGTTCTTAAAAAGAAAATAACCTCGTTACAAGATGAAGGGAAAGAGAAGGGTAGACAGAAGAAAGTCATGTCCTTTCTCTGCAATTTTGTCAGTTATGTTACACTGGGCTTTTTAACTTTTTGTGCAAAAGAAATGCACATCTCATGAATGACAGTCAAAAATTAGTGAAAATACCACATTGCAGTCATTTTCTTTCCCTAATATTTTTTAATATATCACTATATGAGAGGCAATTGATTTTTATTAAGTCAAATTAAACTAAGTCTCCCAGAATGGTGTTTACAGCAACCTTAACCCTCTCTACAACTACCTGAAAGTGGTCATGGCCAGGTGGGGGTTGGCCTCTTCTCCCAGGCAACCACTGACAGAATGAGAGGACACAGTCTTAAGCCACCCCAAGGAACGTTTAGGTTAAGACATCGGGAAAAATTTTCACTGGAAGAGTGATTGAGCACTGGAATCATCTGCCCAGGGAGGTGATGGAGTCACCATCGCTGGAAGTGTTTTAAAAAGGACTGGATGTGGCACTCAGTGCCATGGTTTAGTTGATGAAGGGGTGTTAGGTCACAGGTTGGGCTTGATGACCTCCAAGGTCTTTTCCAACCTAGTTCATTCTGTGATTCTGTGATCCCAACTGTGATGTGGATATACAAAGCAGTTTGTTAGCGACAGTGTGAGCAAACAGTACATGTGTGTCCCTCCATTGAGTAAGTTTTGTTATCTGATGAGATGCTTTATTTTTGAGGTTTTAATCACATACTTCTAATTGATGAGATTTTGTGAACAAAGAATATAAAATAGGACTATAAGGCGTCTTCAGAGATTGCCTGGTCCAATACTATGATCTATTACCCCCTCATCCTGCTCAGATAAGGTTGTTAATCTTTTTTAATAAGCATTCTGAGATAGAGATACCCTGTCAAAATACTGATTTCAGTGCTTGTCCAGCCTTACTGTAAGAACATTTCCCTGTATCTGAATCTTCCTGGTTATAACTCCAGGTCGTTTTTCCTTGTTCTATCCTGAGAAAGAAAGAGCAGAAAAATAGATGTTTTTCTTTTCCTTGCTGTAGATTTTTGTTTACTTGAATGCTGTTATAAAGTTTTCTCTAATCTACTTTTCTTCAGCAAAAAATAACTTATTCAATCTTCCTTCAGAGGGCACATATTCTAGCCCTTTTAATTTTTTGTGGTTCTTCTTTGGCTCTTCCCAAGCTGATCCACTGTCTCTTAAACCTCTGCAGCTAGCATCTTGCCAATAACTAATGGAACAAGTCAATTATTTTTCATGTTTCTTGTGTTTGTAATACTAGGCTAAAATTTTGCCTTTTCTCACTGTAGGATTAGTACATTTATTTATTTTTGTTCATAAATTCCAGGCCCTGTTTTCAAGATTTGAGGCCTAGTCAGTGTGCTTTTTATTATTCCTTTTCTGTCATTTAACTCCACTGATTGTATCCTATTTATTTTGTGTAATTTCTTTCTTTTGTTAAAGTTATTTTAAATTTTGATCCTCATTGCCAAAACATCTGGATCTATTCCACCTTGACAACAACAATGACTTTCACAGGTTTGCAGGGATGTACAGTTTGTTCCCATATTGTATGAGCAACAATTGCAGTCTAAAATTGCCAATGCTGAAAAATCTCCTTCTCCCTGGAAATGTTTTGGAAGTTCTCCAGCTGACTGAAAACTGTTAAATAAACATAGCTTATAGATGCCTCACATGAATCAGCCTAATCTAGTAGCCTAATTCAGAAACCCTTCCTGTTCCAAGAACTTGATGGTAAGTCTATAAACTCAATAGGTTCCAAAATTGGTAGTGCTAGTTATCCTAAAGAATGACTGTAATATTAAAGGTAAATATGGAATCAAAAAGGTATAGATATATTTGTGGGTTTTGCAGCCGCGTTTAAATAGAAGATTTCACAATTTGCCTGTGAGACTATGAATTTTGCTCTACATGTGACCCAGCTAGAGATCACAAAAATGGTGTTTTCTAAAGGCAATCTGTATCTATATATGACAAAATTTCAAAGAGCATAATAAATTTTTGTTATTTTAAAAATCATGTGCAAAATATTCCATTGTAATTGTTAGATGTATTTGGGCTATTTATGTTGAAAAATGGTGGAAGCTTTTAGCAGATATATATTTGAAATATTTGTTCAGCTCTGTTGACTGCTGACATTAGTGGCAATGTGGGTTCAACTTGCTGTAAAACAGATTGTAGGACAGGTAGTTTCCTGTGCTGCTGGAATCGCTAATTGCAGCTGGAGGGCAAGATGGTAGGCTGGCAAAGTGAGAAACTTGCTTCCAGTTTCTGTATTCCCCAAGGAAGTTCAAGTCTACATATCTGAACACAAATCTACTTCCAGGGAGTTCCTAAGTAATCTGCTTCCATACCCTACAGAAATTGGATTAACAAGCAGCCAAGAACATTGGTACTAGAATAGGTACAGAAAGAAGGAAGATGACTGTGTGACCCACCAGTTAACTAAGGGTATGTAGGAGCCTGAGGTCAAGTCTTGTCACTAATTTTTCTAGAAAGTCTTAAATATAAAATGCAGAAATTATTCTAGCAGCAAAAAAGAGAATGAGAGGTTTAGCCTTTGCTTCCTCCATCTAAAGGATCTTGCTTTCTCAGATCAACAGGGCTAGTCTGTCAAGCTTTTTAGCCCACTGATCATGTCTCTATCCTAGGAGTTAAATACTGTTGGAAACCTCTTTAAACAGAGGGAGGCCTACAGTTCAAGTTTACCATTAAATAATAATCAAGATTTAATAAAGCTGGCTCTACACTTTCCTCCTTTCAAACAATGATTTTTTTTCCCTATACTTAAAGGCACCTGGAATCAGGAGAAGATTAGCTATGTTTGTTTCTGTTTCAATTAAAAATGAACCTCAGAGCTCCAGGAAGGTAACTGACCCCAAGGAGAGACAAATTTCAGAAGCACATGATATATTGGTTTAGCATGGATGGTAAAAACCAATTGGTGATCTTCTTTGAAACTGACAACCAGATTAGCCAATTAAATACAGGTGTACACCTCTGGGTAACACGGCTTAAATTCAGGAGGATTTTGGGAACCGGGTCTCTCTTCTTCCAGTGAGCCACCAGGTGACATCATGGCAGCAGCGGGGCCTGGCTGAGGCCGCGCTGCCCCTTGGGCGGCTGGGCCAGGCCTGGCTGGGTCTCCAGGAGCTGCTGCCCGTGGAGGGAGCTGCCCATCTGGCTGAGCCCCTTTTCTCCCCGGCTGCCAGAGGGGGAGAGGGGAGGATTCAGCCCAGCAGGGCTGGCCATGGGCTGGGGGCTGCGGCAGAGGGGGCCAGGCCATGGCCGGCCCGGTAGCAGCAGGCAGCAAGGGAGGGGAGCCTGCAGCCTCTGATGGCAGCTCCGAGCTGGGCTGCCTTGGATGAGACCGAGGGGTGGAAAGAAGAGACATTCACCAGCCAGACCGCTCGGAATTTCCTCGGCCTGAGCTCTCTTCCCCCATCCCCGCGGGGCTTTTGAAAATCCTTGTGGCTGCTGCCTGGCAGAGATCACTTGAACACCACAGGCCTGGGCAAGTTTTAACTCTCTCCTGCCAGCAGATGGAACTTCCAGAGCACTGGCCCTTCCCAGAGTGAGAATAGACAAAGTGAACTATAAGGAGACACAGCATGAAACTGAAATCAGTGAAAAGAAAGTGAAAAGATTATTAGGACAAAGGAGGAGGAGCGGCCTAATTTGGCTGGACATCTCTAGTAAACTATGGAGAATGGACTATTTTTTCCTGTAACACACAAATGTTGTTGGGGGGATGTAAGGTTCTAGTTAAAAGTGATATGAAGCTCTTTGCTCCTAAGGAAAAGGAGATCTCTAGTTTTTGAGATGAAGATGACTTTGGAGATGGAAGAAGAGAATCTTTGTTTTATATTAGAAGAGGCATCTTTAAACAGTACCCCTAATAAGCAGATATGGCTCATATGCAGTGTTGGGAAAGCTGCTATTGGGAAGGACTTCACAAAAGGCAGGTTCCTGGGCGGCTGTCTTAGTGAGAATTGAGACCCACAAGAGAACTGTTCTGTGTTGTCAGTGGGGAATCCCCATGGAAGTTCTAAGAGAGACTCCTTTCCTAAAAGCACTGATAAAAGATTATTTTTAAATGGTGAAACTGACTGAAAATTACAGGTCTTTTCTCTTTATGTTGTATATGGGAAAGTGTACAATTGGTGGAGGGAGGGGAGTGCTTTGAAAGCTTTCATTTTAATTCTCTTTTTTTTCTTTCTTTCTTTTGGTATGTGTTAATAAATTTGTCTGTTTTGTCTTTACGTTGGGCCTGTTTTGCCTTCTTTTTTCCTAATCCCATTTCACAGCAGAAAAATATTTAGACCACTACACTAAATTTAGCAAACAGAATTCAGCAAACAGGGAACCATTACATGATTTGGTGTTTCTGCCTGGTAATGAATTTAAAACTATTACACACATACATACTGGGTTTGGCTGGCATAGAGTTAGTTTTCTCCATATCTGGTATGGGCTGTGTCTTGGATTTGTGCTGAAAACAGTGTTGATAGCACAGGGGTGTTTTTGTTACTGCTGAGCAGCACTTACACAGTGTCAAGGCCTTCTCTGCCCCTCACACCATCCCAGCAGAGAGGAGGCTAGGGGGACATCAGTAATTTGGGAAGGGTGGAATCTTCCCTCAGACTTCATTCTTAGAAAGTCGTCAGAGCGTCAAATTTGATTATAGACACTAATTTGATTATGGACACTAAACCTAAATTGAGTAATCACAAACTGATTCAATTCAATGGAAAACAAAAACCAGAAAGCTAAAGCTTTTATTTTTCAAGGAGGAACCCTGTTTGGGTCTATGTTATGAACCTTTAAGAGCTATAAAGTGTTTTAAGCTCCATCCTTCCTTTTCCTGCCTTCAGTTATAGGCTTCAGTCCCTTACCTCTTCACCTCCTCATCGAAATTGGAGATACCATTTCTTGTGCCTCTAAGCTGATAGTTTATTTTGCTTTAAACTGGATCTGTAAAATGACACTATAAAAAAAAATTTTTTGTTCTTGTTAGAAGACTCACGGAAGTCAGCTGGGGCCATTGATTAGAGGCTTAGCTGTAACATGGCATTGGGAATTTCTTTTAAGCTGAATATATAACTTTGTGATGCTTGCAGCTTGTGTCAAGAGCAAAGAACATTGAGGCTCCATGTCTCCACAAAAGAAAATCTATTTCATACAGAATATTGGGAATTAATAACAACCTGAAAGAACTAAGGAGAAAATAGAATGTAGGGAAGACAGCTGAGCAACATCTGGCAAACTGCAGTGAACCACAAAATGTTCATTCAAAACCCATAAAAAACAAATCAAACAAGAAAGGAGTAGAATTGGTGCTACACCAAGAATGAGGAAGATAATCCATTATGATGTTTCAACAAAAGAATATTTTATTTATTTGCAGCAAGCAATGCTGGTCTTTTTTTAAGTATTGGTCTGTTACTGGGAATAAGGCTACAGAAACAGAAATACTGAATTTGAGGAGAAAACACAAGAGTACTGCATTCTGTAATCTCTCAACCTTGAAAAAAGTAACAAGTGAAACTAATACTCTCCAAGTTATGATTTAGTAAATCACCCATTCTGGGATTTATGATGAATAGACAAATTATAAGGCACATTCATCTGCTGTCAAGTTTTAGATCAAAGTTTAAAGGAGAGACAAGCTTCAGCAGATATTGTTAAACAAGTCCCTGAGCCAAAAAACTGAATACAAACTCTAAAATTTGCCTACTCAAGACCCTGACCAGAATTCTATGTCATGAACCCATCTTTAATTGAAATTGATCTCAACAAGGGTTTAAGGAGGAAAGGGCATGGAAGACCAATATGGCTAATTAAGGAGTACGAAGAAATAAATCAATAGCACAAAATGCTCATAAACCAAAAAACTACTCAGTAGAAAAACAAGAAAGCATGACCACAGTGAAGATTTAAGCAATCTATAGAACAGACAAGTAAAAAAGAATCTCTTAAAAGGGACAGGCTAAACTATATTTCAAAGCTTTAAAACATGTTCGCTATGATTACTGTCCTCTGGGACAATGGTTTAGAGCCCATTATCCTGCATTTGTTTGAAGTTAAAAAATGCTTTCTAAACATTGTGAGTTTTTGTTTGTACCTGTTGGCTTGTTTTTCGATATTTTAGATTTCAGGCTTCTAGAGCTATTAAGCCTTTTTCTGAACACTTTTTAGCTAGTCACACTAGATGTTAAAGGTGAGAGGAATAACACTCTTCACCCCACCGTATTTCTGAGCATGCACTGGTAGCTAATTTTGAATCTTTAGGAAAACTGACTGACTAGGAATGTGTCAAGTGGAACTGAGGAGCTCTGAACTGCAAGATTTCTAGGCTGTTTTTTTTGAATATGAACTTCTACAGTCTACATTAAAGTTATACAGCAAGGATATAAAATGTAATTTGTAGTGTTAAACACATAGAGTTTGGTTTTAAAATAGCAAGCATCAAATGCTCACTGCGAGCTGCTCAGGGATATGTAGGAAAAAACCATCAGAGCCAGCAAATATATTGAGAAAACACTGAGTAATATCAATGTTTTCAGACAGGGAATGTATTTCTGTCTCATTGTTGAATGTCTAAATTCCCCAGGAATAGACTGCTCCTATAATCTCTCAGATCATTCATTTCAGTCTAGTTTGGCAAACCTTAGATGTCTAAAAAGGACTTTGAAGCAGTTACTATATCAAATTATTTTTATCTAATGATAGCTGACCATATAATGTGTTTCACAGGATAATTCAAAGCAGTTCACTAGCAATAATGATAGATTAAGCGTGTGCTAAACTGTAATGATGTGTGTTTGATATTGTGCCAGCATTGAATAGTCAAGGTTGAATAGACCTCTAACTGCCCTTCCTCTTAAACCATGCTTTCTTATTAATGTACGGAAAAAGCTTGCTACAAAGTAGTCTAGTTTAGTCAAAGTTAACAATTTTCTATGAAATCATCTGTTAGTCAAATTTCCATTTTTACCTCATGCATATGCCAGATATGCTGATCATCCATTCCTTTATTTTCTAAAATAAAAGTCCTTTTAAAACCAAAAGTTAGTATACCGACTGCCAGAAATGGCAGCTCTTCCGTTTCTTCAGAAAAAACACATTATTTACAAGCATTGTATTTTTGTATATACAGATCCCTGTTTTTAATGCATGAACTATTTCTTTGCTGTTCTCATTCCTGTTTTTATGATATTAACTGCAGTAATTTACTTCATTAAGGATAAGTGAGACTAAAGAAATTAGTTGAAAATGTCCATATCATACTTTTCTACATATTCTCAAATTTTATCCAATGTCATCCTTTAGTAATAGATATTACTGACAGATTTTAATATCTTTGGCAGTCACACTGTATTTCTTATACAAGGCAGCACTGACAGCATTCCTGTAAGGAAATACATACAGGAACTTTCAGAGGCACAGCTCCTCTGTTCCCGCTTACATCTCTCTTCATGCATGTGGACATCTCATAGACCTAAGCAGGATATTAATGGAGCATTTACACACAATCTTTCACAGAGTGACTTCAACAATTTTACAGTAGAGCTGTAAAGAAAGGAAATCCTTCTCAAAGCAGACAGTGCATATTGAACATATAATAGGATTAAATGACAATATTATGGAACAAAACTCAATGTGCTATTGGAATACAAATAACCTAGCTCAAGAATCACTAGAAGGTGGGAGATTACATGTGGGAAGTATCATTATATACTTGTTGTATTGTAATACTCTTTCTGGGCATCTGCTGTCAACAGCTGAGGAAGAGCACCACACCTGAGGGACCTTGCCTCTGCGCTGCTGTTTTGCTTCCACTGCGCTGTGCAGACCCTGGGTGTGGCACTCAACCACACAAACATAATGTAGTGTATAGGTAATGTAAGGTCACTTTATTACAGACAACTCTGCTGCTAACTGCAGGGATCAGCTCTGGAACTGCAGAAAATCCATGAGCTCTGTTGACAGAGTCAAATGATCCATCAGTGTTAGCTGTATCCAAGGAAGGACCAGCTGTAATCCAGTGAGGTCAGAATGCCATCCTAAAGCAATTTGCTACTGATAAAATTTCAATCATGTAATTCATTCTGTTGGCTTTCCTGGGGTGTCTGGATGTAAAAGAAAACAGAATCTGATTCTTCTTGCATGTTGTGAGTTGGATTCCACATCTGTGCTCTTTGAGATATTATACCATGGAAGACAAACACAAAGTCAAAGTTCTGCACACCAAAGAATAATTACAATCACAAAAATAGATTTTATCCTAAGGAGGGCTGATGTATTACGACCATGGATAAGATGTCCCAGGCTACAGAGAGAGAAACTTGCATAAAAATACCTTTTAAATATGAAAAATCCCAGGAAAATTAAAAGGGAGAGATAGTGATAATCTTTCTCTTTTGGTTTCATTAAACATACACTGGGCCACTTTGCCAATTAAAAAGTTTCAAACAGCATAGTGTGCGTCAGAGAACATTGGTTAGTTCTCAGAAAATTTCAGATATTTACNGTCAGGTTGTATTCTGACTCTGTCAGTGGTTTTTTATTGCTTTTATTTTATTTTACTTTCCTTTATTTTCTTTTCATCTTATTAAATTGTATTTCTGACTTGGAGTCCTTCACTGGTTTTGCTTTCAAACCAGCACATAGGGTTACCTTTAAGTCACTGTGTTAGTAACACACTTTTAGGAAGTAAACCCCAAAACAAACAGCACAGAACCAGTTATTTTTAACTCCAGTTTTAACAACATCTGTTTCTTGAGATGAAAATCTGCATGGCTAATCATTGTGTCTACTGATAAGCCAAGCAGATATCCAAATAATAGAAATAATCAAAGATTTGCAGGCATGTAATTTTCCTAATATTTACCCAGCTATTCATTTTGCACCTATTTTATTTTCTTTGTCATGCTTTTAAATTTTTTTGAAGGGAGAACTTTTCATTGTAGACAATGCTTTACCTTCAGGGAACTGGCAGATCACAGAACCTATCAAATGAGTTATCAGTTAATAGATATGTTAAATTTGTACAACACATTCATATTATTGACCGTTTTCCTCACCTGCTTATGGTGAAAGTGATCTCATGATTCAGGATTAGTACAAGTTAACTACAGGCAACAAAAAGAATGATGCAAACCTCTCATATGTTGATACTTCAATATTTGTTCTGAGTAGATCTGCAA